>JAOXJJ010000359.1:2222639-2236924 GCA_025769935.1 Phoenix roebelenii | reverse complement strand
GGTATCTATGTATTGCATTGCATTTGTTTTGGACAAATGCCAAGCAAGCAAGCAAGCAAGCTAAACCAAACGGGCTGTTCCAAACGGGCTCGGGCCACCTTTCTGTAAAATTGTTCGGGCCTCGGCCCAGCCCGAAACCTGAAAAATAATTTCAGGCCGGGCTTGGGTAAGGGTGTGGCCCGGCCCGGCCCGGCCCACTTCCAGCCCTACTATCAATACACCTAGCAACTATAACCATTGAAAGTGAACTGGACCTCATTCTGCCAAGACTGAGTTATACATCTAAACTAATATCGTGTTTCACCTCATTCTATCAACTTTGCAGGCTGAAGAAGTAATTAAGTTATACCAAAGTTATACAAATACTACCCCATCACATTAAACTATACCTATTCTACCAAGATTCAATTCAGCTCATAGATGGTGGCAGTTCTATCATCATTATCACTCCAAGTATAACAATGGATCCCGATCCATTAAAAAAAATGGCAATTTAAAAATAAATTAAATATTAGAGAAGCAATTTGTGAATATTGGTGTTGTTTATAGAAGACTGTGGGAAATAATTAAAGAGTTATAGAGTTAATGGAGCAAACAAGCTAAGAAGTGACTTGGATGTCCACTTGAGCATGGCCCGTATCCCAAATTCTGTAGATAAAAAAAAGGTCTATATGGCTCTTCTTTTTTTTTTTTCTTTCCACGGGATTTAGGTTTGGACCATAGTAAGCCTTAGAAGATGCCGGTTGGGCAGCCCAACAAGCTTAATTCTTGGAGGATATTCGAGCTAGAATATCCAAACAGACCCTGAAATTCCTTATTTTTTTATGCATGCTAGAAGTTCTTATATGTGGGTAGATCTCAAGATGTGCAAGAGTTCCTCTTTAAAAGAGAAAGGGATCAGATTGAGAGGGATTGGTGCTTTTTCTAGGTTATTAAAACGTCTTTTAATGTGATTCTTGTGATCCTTAAGAAAGCAAGACTACGTGATGGTATGGGTGCAATTTGGGCATGCTAACCCAAAACTAATTCACAGATGAGCAGGCTTGGATCAGCATTTCCTTTCTTTTGATGAAAATGGAAGCTATGAAGATTAAGATCTTCAATAGCCACCGCTTTTATTAGCAAGGCCTGGATAAGTTTAGCAAGATGTGGGGACTTCTGTTGGCAAAGACCAACCCAAATATAAATTGATAAAATCAGACAACTAGGGTATCAATTAAATCCAACAATTTGCAAATAAATATCAATTTTGGTTTATTAGCCCCATTGGGATCATTCAATTTTGTGTTTCCTCCGCCATTTTGGGTTCCCTCATTGCCTTCTTTCTCGTTGGCCCGACTAGACCTGATCAAACTTAACCCAGCTTGATCCTAGTCTAGTTTTGAACTTGAGCTGAGGATATGCTTATCAAAAAAAAAGGAAGAAAGAAAAGGAGGTTAGAATATTAAGTTTAGGTTGGTCTTGGATTGAGTTCATCAAGTTTGATGTCAAGTCTGGTTAAGCTTCAAGCTGAGTATGCGTGGAGAAGAGGCAGTGTTCCCTCCCTGGGTAGTTGATTAGTCATGAACTGTATACAGATTAGTCATGAACTATTTACGCTTGTCAAACTCAGGCTAGGGTTGAGAGGATGGAAGTTAAGCGGAGTCTTGCAGGTGGTGCATCATCACAGGTGGTCGAAAATAAACAGCCATATTTGAAGAACAAGAATTGTAACAACTCAGAACCTCACCGAAAAAAGCTAGTCAGAAGGTATTCCAAGAAGAGAAATTACAAGTACCTCATTAGCATCTAACATCCAGTGCTGGACCTTCTACCTCTTAGCTTGTGGAAGAAACTATTGTTTCGACTCCGAAAAAGCATATTTGTACGGAACTCTCTGAAGATGAAACTCCCAAGAAAATGCATTGCTGGAGTAATCCTTTAATACTATTTTTTTTTTGATGCAATAATCATAGTTAGCTTCCAAGAATTATACTCTCTTTCAACTTTTTGATCTTTATTTAAAAAAAAAAAAAATCTGCAGGCACATACCTGACCTCTGTTCGGAAAAAAGAATGCATAGAAGGTAACCTACTATAGATAGATATGTAGAGTTAGCATGTCTTCCTCTCAATTCGTGATCATTTCTTCCTTTTCTTTTTTTTCGGAATCATCCTAGAAAACATAGAGAAGTGGTGAATGACTACTGAGAAATATAGAACGCTTATATATCCCTTGAGATTGACATGGGTTAATCGGAGTGGAATCATGAAGCTTTGTTGGTTCTCTTTATTTTTGTCAACATGTATTAAAAGAAACCGCAGCATAGCACGGGCTCCTTCCTAGTTTCTGCAACAACTCCAAACTCCTAATGTAATTTGGATTTCTGAATTGGATGGGCTTTATGCCTCTATTATTTACTGTATATTCTTTGAAGCACTTGTAGGTTTGTATTTTACCAATATAAGAAATCACTTGTAGGTTTGTAGTCCTTTACATGTTGCGTCTTTCAATTGCTATCCTTTTGATTCTTTCAAGTTTTTCAGCTGTGATATTTTAATCCTTCAATGGATGCCATTATTAATTTTAAATCATATAACAATTATATCAAAATATACCTTTTCGGTTTCGAAGAATCTAAGAAAAGAAAGCTCAATCTTTGACAATTTATCACTCGACCTACGATTGTTTGATCACTGGTTGCAGACAATCAATCATTTACTGGAAACAACCTAAATGCGCAAACAATTAGATTATAGGTAGGAATAGATTTTTACTTCTTGTTTATGTTGCTTGCAACTAATTCAATTCTTTTTGGGGGAAAGAGGCGAGTGGAAGCTTGACCAGATGGGGACAGGATTAAACCAAGATCTAGAGTATGTTGTCATCTATACTATACTACTATATTAAAGAAGAGTCTAGCGGCCGCCGGAATATGATGCATCCCCCCTATTTTGATTGCACCACGTTCACCTCCCTGGACATTGGATGCTGGATGGCGAAGTGATTCGAGGCAGCCACAAGTATATGTGGATGCTCCTTCCCATGGGTCTTATTCATTATGCACTCATCTCGGTGATTGGCCCACATGAAGGAGATGAGGTAATTGATATGGTGTATTGTCATGTTGGTGCATGCGGTGTAGGATATAATTTGCCTTAAAGAAGGGTAAGCAAACCCCTACATTAGCCAAATAAAGCAGTCTGACAATAGCCTGAATTTGGATCTTGTCATACATGTCTAGTTTGGAAGTTATTTTTTAATCCAAGATTGTTCTGACATTTACTTCCCTTCCACTTGAGCAAAAATGGTTAATCATATGCCTTCCATGTTAAGACAATTTGATCATCAAGAATTGGAGGAGGCTTCTAGTGTTTTGGATGATGTCAAGGAAGTCATGTTCTTTGAGTTTCACAATCTTGCTTCCACATAAACAGCTTCCAAACTAAACTCTTTGTTACTGTAAGTTTTTGGCTTATTTTATGTCATCTCTTTGTATGATAGAAGATGTTGAGTATTACATGTAGTATGTAGTCTCATATGGAATAAAGAGTGGAAGACAGCTAAATTGATATAGATGATTGGCTCAAAACCTAACATCTTGAGCTTTTAGGTAGAATTAGGTTCCCACGTCATCAAGGGTTTTTGCGTTTGGCTTCCTGTTCCCCATCTAGTGATATGAGAGCCAAATTATAACATGCAAGTATAACAAGTGATGTAACATACAAGTTAAACATGAAAATATTAGTACAAATATTAATTTGACAAGATGGTGGAGAAATGAGGAAGCAATCTAAGAGAACGAAATGAAGACATGTTAAAATATGAGTAAAAGAAACTCTGAACAAAAAGGAATTCATTTCTCTGTTTTCATCTTTCAAAAACTGAATAAACCTTCAATCTCTCCAAATTGGAAGCACTCATTAAAGCAAAAAAGTCTGTGCTTTCTCACTACTATAGCTTACAGCACATTTGTTGGTTAACATAGCTTATGGAGCTTTCCGAGTTAGTCTAGGAATCATCTAAACATGGATAAGGATGGCCTTTACATAGGGCTTTCAAGTAGGGTAGCTTTTTGGTGTATCAAATGAGAGACTCAACAAAAAAAAAATGGAGAAAAATATAGTAGTTACCAGTGCAAAGCATGTGCAAATTTTTGAGCTAACTACAGAAGCAAACTGGGATCCACCCTCTAAATTGACAGTTATTTTATGTTTAGGCCATCTTCTAAAGATTTTATTATCAAATCTTGATTTTGATGAGGATTTATATCTTATCCTTGTGCCATATGTAAGTGTGCATAAAATAGATATGATTGTGCACCAAAATTTGTAAAACTATGTATAATAACAGGCCCAGATGCGTAAAAAAACGTAAAATACTGACCATGGTAGGACAAAACGTAAATTGGCCGTGAAACAGAGCATCAAGTTGCATGTTTCCCATGACAAAAACAAACATATTGGCAGAGACAAGTAGGCATTTAATTTGACTACTAGTCAACCAGCCAGATAAATTCACCTGGAATGGACACCAAACTAGAAAACCAATGTCAAATTTTACTACAATTTCCTCCATATGGCTGGAAGGAAATGTGATCGAACACAGCTTACTTGGAGAATGCCACTCACTACCAAGGTTAACATTTTTCTCTGGGCTTTCCAATCAAAATAGGAAAGAAAGGTCTTCAAAGGAAAGAGATCTGTGATGCAAGAAGTAATAGCTCTAATAACCAATCTTTTTTTGGATTAGATCAGTTTCTTATCTAACAAATTAATCAATCCCCATTCTTTCTTTTCCTTTTTGTCTTCCCTTTCTTTTCATATTTATTTTCCACTTTTCTATTGTTTTATGATCTGGCTTGTATTTCTGCTCAGACTAATACTGCTAAAACTCCCTTTTTATCAAAAAAAAAGAGAAAAAAACATGTTGACTTGACCATTTGACACATCCAACAGCATGGTCCATGGTTGCATGACTCCACAGTCATTCTGAAATAAACACGGAGAATTCAATCGAATTTAATTGAAGCGAAATTTGACCTACGAATGCATGAATTTTCATGATTTGAAATCTTTTATGACATTAGTAGTAGAGGGGTAGATTGATCAGATTTGGGAACAGTATTCATAGGACAGGAATCCATATTAATTTATCGCATGCATCTTTTGACCTATCCAAAAAAAGGCCGGAAGGGATCTGTGATTCCTTCTTTTTCCCCCTTTTTTTTTTTTGAGCAATATCTAGTGAACCTCTCCCTATCATACACAGTGGAATGCCAACTGAAGAAGCCAAATTCCAATCTGAAATTCCATGCAACATCCCATACTATCTCCTTCTCTTCCATCTTCCTTAAGAAATTAAAACACATGAATCCGATAAATTGCTTTGCGAAACACTTCTTCTTGAATCTAAGCATCCATAAATTGCAGCGAAAAATCCTACCTAGAAATCAATATTACAAGAAAAACAGAATGAAAACTTGCTCCACCTCCATGCTATCAAGTCATGACTGCGTTGCCAGTGGAACGACCTCAGCCAGAGGCGTCGGAAGGGGAGACGGCAGCGGCGACGTGCGGCAGACGGGGCACGTCGGATGCAACCGCAGCCACGGGTCGACGCACTTGGCATGAAACAGGTGCCGGCAGTCCGGCAGATCTCGCAGCACGTCGGAATCCTTGTAGTCCGCCAGGCATATGGAGCAGCATGAACTCGTCGTCCCCTCGTCGCGGAGCTTGGTCTCGGAGTAAAGCACTTTGGGGAAGTTCATCAGGGTGGCCTCGTCGATCCCGGCCTCCACGTCGGCCACCGCGGACGTCGCACCGTTGTCAGGCGGCGCTGGTCTCAGCGTGTTGGCTCGGTTGCAGTAGTAGGATGACAGAGTGATGGTGGTGATGAGAAGGAGGATGCCAACGGAAACTCCGGCACCGTATCTGAACTCTCCGGTGTGGTCAGAGCTGAAGTCCCCACCGCGGGAGCTTCGGTCCAGGCCATCGCCGGAGGTGTCGGTCGAGCTCATCGGGTTTGGTAAGGGCTGGAAGAAGTTGGACATACGTTAGAGAAAGGGGAGAGTGACTGGGGGAGGGTGGAGATTGGGGTTGGGTAGCTCTGGCATTGGCCCTGGTTATTCTATAGTTTTGAGGGGAGTTGGTATCTAAGGCTTCGAACAAAGGGAGGAATGAAGATGTCAACGGTACTGACAGAAGGGGGAAGGGAATGAGAGAGGATTTGAGCTCGGAGAAGGTGAAGTTTGACGGAGTCTGGTGGAATACATAGAGCAAGATAATTTTTCAGGGTTTACGAGGTCAATGCTTCTCTCATTGTCCGTGTATAAGTATAAGGTTCGGTTGAACTGTCTCGATCTATCACATTTCAATCACGCAAGCATTTGACGGAACGCTTCAATTTCTTTCATAAGCGTAGCTGTATCTTTCTCCATTCGAATCACTGAGCAAGCATATCTCTGCTAGGAAGATGAAACCAGCAAAAACCAAACAATCAAATGAAGCAGAAACTAACAATTTAAATGGAAAATCTT
Organism: Phoenix roebelenii; assembly: GCA_025769935.1. NCBI lineage: Eukaryota > Viridiplantae > Streptophyta > Magnoliopsida > Arecales > Arecaceae > Phoenix > Phoenix roebelenii. The sequence continues at coordinate 2,230,407 of JAOXJJ010000359.1, read as the reverse complement.
TCTAAAAAGTAAAAAACCACAAAGTGGAAATTCAATGATCAATGAGATGAGAAGTATAGAAGTACAATAAAAACAACAACAACAGCAACAACAACAATAAAAAAAAAGAAAAAAATCAAAAGACATGAGAAAATCTCTGAAAAAAATGCACCAACAAGCTTTCCATTACAAGGTTAATAAACACACTCTCAAAAAGATAAATCCCAACTTTTCGGAAGCATTGAACACCTTGTAGATTAATTGAATGAAGAAAAAGAAGCTTTTGTATTAAACTTTAATCAAAGAAGGATCTTGTATAAAACCCTTATTGTATGTATATAGAAAATCAAAATCACACCTCTTTCTTCTATTTCATTGCGTTCTTTCTAATATTGTGTACGCAACCACTTAAATATATATGGCTTGTTGATAAGGCCCAATACCTGTTGGTATGGTGTGGGCCACTCCACATGTGACTAACCCAAAATGCTAGTTGTAAGCCCAACAAACTCATTCTCTAAACCATGAGGATGACTCTGATTGCTTAGTGAATCCCACGCCAAAATGTCAATACTCACTAGGCTCCTACACCCACCAAGTCCTTACAAAGTTGTTGATTCTTCTTTATAAAGGGCTTGGTCATCAAATCAGATGGAATGCGGTCTTTTAGGATCTTCACAATTTTCATTCCTTACTTTTCTAAGATATCTCGGATCCATTGGTAGCAAATGAGCAATATGCTTGGTTCCAACATTATAGGATGTATTCTTACTAAGATGAATAGCACTTTGACTTAACTATCACAATGGATCACAAACTTACCTGCTCCAAGTCCAATTCTTGCAAAAAAAACCCATCAACCACCATATTGTTTGCAAGCTTCAGTAATGGCTATATAGTTCATTTCGGTGGTGGACCATCAAGTGTCTATATTATTGGTTATGTCCAAATCTATATAACCTACCAAGAGTGATCATTGTACTAGTAAAGCATATACATAATCGGATGTGCCTTTCAAATATCTCATTACCTACTAGCTGCTGCCCAATGCTCTTTATCCAATTTTGGAAGGAATCTACTTGTGACACCAACCGCATATGCTCTATTCAGTCTTGTGCAAACCATGACATACATCAAGCTCTCTCTGATGGAGGAATAGGGAATATTCTTCATCTCATTTTGTTTCATCTTATTTGTAGGACTTTGCTTCAAGCTCAAATTGAAATGGCCTATAAGTGGTGTTCCAACTGGTTTAGCATTTTTCATATTGAACTTATCAAACACTCGTTCAATATACTTTGTGATAGCCACAACTTTTTTGCTTCCCTATTATATGCTTGATTCCATGCCCAAGATTTTTCTTACGAGCCCCAAACCCTACATGTCAAAGGATTTGCTTAAATCTTTCTTCAACTTGCCAATTTTTCGAACATCCTTGCCAAACAGAAGCATGCCATCAACACAAAGTAAAAGGATGATGAAAAAGCCACTATCTCCAAACTTCTTGGCATAAACAATATGATTAATATTTCTCCTCTTGTACCCATAGCTCACCATAAAATTATCAAACTTTTTATGCCATAGGCGAGGCGCTTATGTCAAGCCATACAAGCTCTTCTTAATTTTGCAAACCAAGTGTTCTTTGCTCTTGACAGTAAAGCATTGAGGTTGTTCTATATAGGATTTCCTTCTCCAAGTTACCATGAAGGAAAGCAGTTTTGATATCTAGTTGCTCCAACTCTAGGTCAAAGCTTGCAACAAGATCTAGAATAATATAGATAAAGGATATCTTGACTATTAGAGATAAAATCTCATCAAAATCAACTTCTTTTTGTTGCTCAAATCCTTTTATGACTAGCCGGGCCTTATACTTGACTTGATTTTCACCATCATTTTTCAACTAGAACACCCACTTGTTTTTCAAAGCCTTTCAACCCTTTGGTAGTTCCACCGAATCGTATGTATAATTCTTGTAGAAAGAATCAATCTCTTCTTGCATAGCCTATTGCCACTTATCCCTTTGTTCATGAACCCATACTTTTTGGAAAGTTTTCGATTCTTCCATATCACTAAGCATCACATACTCACTAGAAGAGTACTTTTTTGATAGTTGATATAGCCTTATAGACCTTAGTTTTAGCATTAGTGGTCATTGTTCTTAGGGAGGTTGCTCTTCTTGCTCGTCGCCAATTTCAAGAGGAGGATTTTTATCAATTGATTGAACTTTGTCTTTTTGGATATCTCCTCTTTCATCATGAATCACAGGAGGAGAAATCAAACTTCAATCAACAAGTTCGCCTCCACTAGCTTGTGGTTTCTTTACTTTTTCAAAATTTTCAATGGTTTTGTTGTGGAAATAAAGGTCTCGGACTTAGTCCCACATCGACTGAATAGCGAAAAGATCTGTGCCTTATATGGAGGGCTCGATTACCCTTCCCTCAGGAGGCGCCTTTTAAAGGACAAAACCGTGAGGAGTGGCACCCTCCAGCAAGCCCACTGGGACCGGAGCCACCGATCCCCAAAGCAGACAATACCTTCTGTGGGGACGCAGTCTTCTTTCCTATTCCAGTTCGGTGGGGGCTAAGGTCTAAGGTCGGAGGAACTTCAACCTCAACAATGACGCGCTAGGTAGAGGCCCTTGACCTCGGCACAGACCTTCCCGCTGGGAGGGTAATATTGTGGGAATAAATGGTCTTGGACTTAGTCCCACATCGACTGATTAGCAAAAAAGTCTGTTCCTTAAAAGGAGGGCTCGATTACCCTTTCCTTAGGAGGCGCCTTTTAAAGGACAAAACCATGAGGGGTGGTGCCCTCTAGCGAGCCCACTGGGCCCAGAGCCCCAAAGCGGACAATACCTTCTGTGGGGACGCGGTCTTCTTTTTCTGTTCCAGTTCGGTGGAGGCTAAGGTCTGAGGTCGGAGGAACTTCGACCTCAACAGGTTTGGTTTTCAAAAAAAAATAATATCTCAACTTCTAATCAACTTCTTCACTTTTGGATCCTAAAATCTACAACCAAGCTCTATTCACTCCTATAGTCCAAGAAAATACATGGCCTTAACATGTAATGAAGCTTGGTTCTTTGATCTTTTGGTGTATCACTAATGCTTTGCACCCAAACACCCTCAAGTGCTTGAAAGAGGCATCTTTTCCCATCCACACCATTTTTAGGTAATCCCCATTGAATGGTTTTGAAGGAAATCGATTAATCAAGTAGCAAGCGGTGCTCATAGCCTCTCCCAGAAAGATCTTAGCAACTTGGCATGTGACAACATACATCAAATCCTCTCACAAATATGCAATTCATCCCCTCTGCCGCACCATTATATTGAGGAGTATTAGATTCCATCTTCTCACACTGAATCCCATGGCCATTGCAATATTCTTCAAATGGATCTTTATATTCTCCACCGTTGTTGGTATAGATGTGCTTCATAGGCTTTCCAATTTTCTAGTTTTTCTTTCAACTTTAGCATGAAAGTGCTTGAAGATACCAAGAACTTCATCTTTGTGATCCAAAGTATAAGTCCACATCTTTCTAAAAAGCATCATCTACAAAAGTCACAAAGTAAGTAGCACCACCCATAGATTTTACTCTCATGGGTCTATAAACATTGGAATAAATCAATTCCAATAAATCATGCTATCTAGTAGAAGTGTGTGTAAAGAAAACTCCTTATTTTTTGCCAAGAATACAATGAGTACATTGATTCAAAGGTATACATTTGACATCCGAAATGAGTGCTTTCTTTGCAAGAACTTGGAGGCCTTTCTCACTCATGTGACAAAGCCGCTTATACCATAAATCCATTGTAGCTTCTTTCTCTACAGTATTGATTTGGTTCTTGCACACTTTAGTTTGTATTCGGTAATATGTACAACACTTCCTCTCCCTTGTTATAAAGAAAGCATCCTTGATAAGCTTCCAACACCCATTAACGAATCAATTTTCAAAGCCTTCATCATCTAATTCTCCGGTGGAGATCAAGTTCAAATGGTGGTGTTAAATGTGCCACACATGTTTGAATATAAACTTGTTACCCAAGCTAATCTCGAGACAAACATCACCTATCCCCACAATTTTTGTGATGCCACTGCTACTCATCATTTCACAAAGTCAAAATCACCTGCCTTGTAGGGAGTGAAGTGAAGAGATCCAACCATGTTTTAGCATGACAAGAAGCACCACATCAATGACCCAATCTAAGTCTTGGTTTGTTTTCATCACAAGCGGATAAAATAATCAACTCTTCATCAGAAGAAGTTATGGTTGTGTCCTTATCCTCTTGTTTGCCTTCACTTTTTTTTTCTTTCTTCTTCTTAAGAAATTTGCAATTATTCTTCATATGGCCGAGCTTACCACAACTATGACAATGTATGCCTTTTCTAGACTTGGATCTTCCTTTAGATTTTTCTAGGTTGTCAAAATCCTGACTTCTACTCCTCCCTTTATTATTCAAGATAAAAATTTGTGGTCGCAAAGAATCTACATGATTTCTTCTAGTCTCATTCTCAAGCAAAATAGCTTTAATCATGCTCATTGTCAATATTTCATTTGGTTCTGAGTTGGTGAGATTTACCACTAAAGTATCATAACTATCTGGAAGCAAATTTAGAAGTAGTAATGCTTGGAACTCATCTTCCAACACCATGTTCATGGTTGGATGTTGATTCATCAAACTTGGCAACTCATTCTAGCGAACTACCATTGATGTGCCCTCCTTGTACTTCAAATTTCAAGCTTTTAAAATACATAAATCTTACTGTACTTCTTTTAAAGTACACTAGCCGATGTGTCATTCTCCACATAGTGGTAAACATTGCCATCTATGCCAAATGAAGCCAACATATTGTCAATTCAAGAGTTTCCACTTATCGATCATATCATTAGGCTTGGCATCGTCATCCTCCAAGGGAGCATACATCTCCTAATAAGAAAGTAAGTCTAATATCTTGCCCTTTCATGTTCTCCTATCGTCACCATCTAAACTCACCATTCTAATTATATTGATCTTAATAATTTACTTAGAAATTTTATCAAACATCTTGTAGGCACCAACCAGATACGAGTTATTAGGAAGGTGCCCCCTCCTCTCCTAAGAAAGCTATAGATAATATTCACAATCATAATATACAATGACAACCAACAAGTCAATGGACGTAGCAAAACTAAGCAACTAAGAGAGTAGAAACACCAACAATTTATATGGAAAATCCTTCAAGGAAGAGAAAAACCTTGGGCACCAAGCAGGATTCCACTAATCAATAAGATGAAGAGTACAAAAGGTCTACAATAACAAAAAAAATTTAAGGACATAAGAAAATATCTACAAGAAAATGCACGAACAAACTTCCAACTTGCAAAATTAGTAGACACACCCTCAAAGAAGAACCTTAAACTTCAATCCAAGAAGAACCTTGCATGAGACCATTATTGTGTGTCCAGAACCAAAACCTTGCCCCTTTCCTCTTCTTCCTTGTGCTCTTTCTAATATTATGTAGGCTACCACTTAAAAAACATGTTTCTTGTTAGTAAGGTCCAACACCTATTAGTGTGGTGTGGGCTACTCCACATGGGGATAGCCTAAAGTACTAGTAGTAAACCCAACAATCTCTAGTTAGCTCTTTGATGTGCCTAACATGTTCTAGTAAAAAAATGTCAATCTTGTTCATGTTGCTTGCTGGTTAGAAAAAAATGAAGTAGAGCATTGCATGGCAAAATTCTTGATGCTAATTCATAGAAGCAATAGGAATTACAACACATATCCGAGTTACTAAAGCATTCTGGTTCATGGCATTTTATTTGTTTGACTAAACCATACAAATCTTCCTAGATTAAGCATCATTTAGGCCATATTATCTATAGTAGCCTCCTTCAGTAATTTACAGACTCTTGCGTTGACCAATTTTTATTTTGTTGTCGGATGCAGGGGATGAAGGAATTTAGAATTTATTCTTCATGATAATCCATCGCCAAAAGTTTGCATCATTATTTTCCAGATTGCATACATGTCATTAACTTTTAAAGGCATCAATGAGTCTGTTTGGTGGAGTGGGTGGGAGGAATAAGATGTTACACAAAGGAGACAAGGTAGGAACGCACCTATGCTTGGGCTATCTCCCTTTTCAACCGGGTCTCAAGCACTACTCTTTATCAATGAATATTTTAGCAGAAGAAAATGCATTATATTATTTCTCCATTTTTTATTTATGGATCATATTTCTTTCAATGCACACATCTTAGTAGAATATGCTAGAAAACAACGAGGAGATGGAGAGTCAAAAAGCTAGAAAAAAAATTAAGAGAAGAGCCCTGGAAGCATGGGAAAAAATCTGGAATAAAACTTGTATGAGTCCTTTACTCAAGTCCCTCCTTTATATTACATAATTGATAATAGTTTCTTGCTTGAAAGCCATTCGACCAGAATTAATCATACTGCTACTATGAAGATTTCGTTCCATCTCTGTCTATGTCATTTCAAGATATGAAAGATGGATTTGAAGAGTATGAATTTGTTTGACCTAACCATCATCTGAAAAAAAATCCTAGATACATTTAAGCCATATGAGATGCAGAGTTTGAAAGTTTCATCAAGTTATTAAGAAGATAACTTTTCCAAACATGGCTAGTAAAAATAATATAAAAAGCTAAAATTTTGTAAGAGGTAGATCTCGACTTCGACATCTACTTTACCTTTAGCTACTCTATCTATTTCTTCCTAATTGGAAGATATATCCAGTTAAAGTCTTTTCTAAAATGGATATTTTTGCATTGATTGGTCTATTTCGGAGTCCAAATAATAATATTTGTCTCTAATTGCTCGATATATCTCACTGTAAAGAGAAGACACCATGTCATAGAGCTCAAAAAATTACTTGATTACAAAAATGGGACACCTCAATTGGATATTATACTGGCAAGTTATAGTCTTGGAAGTTTGGCATATGATTGAACTTTTCAATATAGCAGATCTCGCTCCTGGACCCTGTCCATTCCTCTTTATGTGAACAAAGTGGTCTACATTGATTTTGGTAATCCTTTTGAATTAGGTGGCAATGTTTTGAGTGCTTGTAGGGGAAAATTTGAAGTTAAAACTTTTAAAAGTAGGGTAAAAAGGTGCAAAGAGAAAAGAATATACAAGAGTGGAACTAGGTGATATGTCTCTATTTGAGCTTGAAGTTCATCATCTTTTGCTCCATTTACTTGCATGGACTAAGGTGTAGCTGGTTTGGCCCTTTGGACTGTGGCCTTCTTTAGTTATAGTGGATTCAATTTCAGCTGACCAAACCAAGAAGGCCTTTAGAGGAATTGTGCAAAATGAAGTAGCAAAGGAGTCATTTTCAGTTGTTAGATAGATTGAAAGAACCATTGAGAGGTGAGAACAATCATTCTGATTTACAAAAAAACTAGATATTATATTGTCAGATGCAGATGGGTCGACTTGACTTCTTTAGGGGTCAACTCGTGATCTTTAGAAATTGACTTCTGACCTTCAGGGGTCGACTAGTGATAGCTCTTATTTTTGCCGCACTTTGTCTTTTGCCCATGGCCATCGTGGGATTGACTCTTCTATTCTTTGGGGTCGACTTGTCCATGACTAAGGGTCGACTCGTGATTTTCCAAGGTCGATTTGCTAACATGCTGATTTTGGCTACTTTATGTCTTCTATATGTGGCCATTCTAAGGTCGACTCATTAGCTTCTGGGGTTGACTCTTTGTTGGACATATTCTGCCGCTGTGCGGGCCATACCTTGCGGGGTCCCTGAGCAGCACAGGGAGGGTCACTGTCAG
>JAOXJJ010000359.1:2190792-2211895 GCA_025769935.1 Phoenix roebelenii | reverse complement strand
TTAGTATAATATAAGATATACTCAAATGCTTTAAGCTCATCAAAATCAAATGAGGGCTTAATCAATTACTCCACACACCCCAGCCATGCAAAATCTGGGGCCGCCACCTCACCCCCTGCTGGCAGCAGATTCCGGCGGGCTTGAGACAAGGGGGGCGGCTGATAGTCCCGGAGCAAGGGGGGAAGGAGAGGATAGGACCTCTCAGAAGAGGTCTCATCCCTTAAACAAAATTATTTAAGCCTCCGCTGGTAACCCAAAATAACAGACCTCCAAGAACACTAAACTAGAGAGCCGAAGCCCTGGAGCCGAAGGTGGAAGAAGCCCTGAAGCTTTAAGAGAGGAAGGAGAGACTACCAGGGGAAAGCACTGCATGATTGTAACCGGCCAAATCCAGGTAAGGAACCCCGTTAATAAAATTTTTAGGAAAGGAGAAACCCTCTGTGGGGTATTCTCCCCTCTGTTTCAACTATGGAACAGAGAGGAGGAGACTGGCAGAGGGGAGAAGGGTCACGGGCCGGAGCCATAGACCGCGAACCGGCCTGAGAACGGCCGCGGCCCAAGGTCGGGCTCGACGACCACTCGGGCCGAGCCCGCCTGCAGATGAATAGGGCACCGCAGCCTCGGCTGCGGCTACCCTAGGACTCGGGGGGCTGCCATGGCCGCCGGGTCTGGCCGAGCCGGCAGCAAACACGACCACAAGGCCGTCAGCCCCGGCCGGACCACCACCTCTTCTCCGGCAAGAGGTGGTGGCGCCGGAGGGAAGAACCAAAGAAAAAAAAGGAAAAAAAAATAAATATAATAAATATATGAACTCACCGGACCTTGAGGCTTCATCCTCTTCGGCCATACCTCGCCGTGGACAGAGCGGGTGGAGGCTCTCGGGTATAGCCCGGATTCTGACCCATCTCTGAGCCCCCTTTCCCTCTCTGGCATCATTTCGGAGAAGAGGAAAGGTCGGCCTTCCACTGCTATTGCTCCGAGGTGGGAACCCCAACTCGGCCGGAGGGCCGGGGAAGTTCCACCCCAGTGGCCGGCAAAAAGGAAAGAAGAGAAGACGATTAGGGTTTCGGCGGAGACAACGAAGAAAGAAAGAGAGAAGGAGAAGAGAGGGGGAAAAAGGGGAAGAAAGACCGGAGGAGGAAGTCGAGGGCTCGGCCGGAGGTGAGGATTACGGTGGAGATGAAGGAGAGAAGAGAGAGGAAGAGCGGCCGGAAGAGAGAGAGTGGGGACGGGAGATGAAGAGGCGAAGCCTCTGGAAAGGGGGAAAAAACTCTGATGACGGGTTCGCGGGTCGGACCCGAACCCGAACCCGCAACCTGTTAGGGCCAAAAGGAATCAAAATAGGTTAAGTAAACCCAATTAAACCGAACCCAATCTGTTTGGGCGAACCTAAAAAACGAATTGGAAAAAATCTGAACCCAATTGAACCTGAACCCGAGCCTAATTAATTGGGCTAAGCCTGGATGAGACCAAACTACAAATGGGGTCAAATCCAAACCGAATTAAGACCAGTTCGACTAATGTGAGGCCAAATTGACCTCAGGCTGATCCTGACTTAGGCCCAAAATGGGCCACATTGACCCTAAACCTAAAATTTGATCCAAATAAAATTGGGATTAAGCTTATTGACCAATTAGAAGGCCAATTAAACCATATGGATCCAATCAAGGCTCCAATATGGACGCATTGGACTTGGGCTAAAATTTGGTTAGGATCAAAACAAGTAAAAAGAAAATATTATGCTTATTATGATGTAATTTTAGGTGACTCAGGATCCGTCACCAGGACGTGAGGAACTTGGAAGAAAGTGAATCACTGTAAGCAACCTGTCCTAATCTTCTATGGACCACACATGAAATTAACCCGTCATAATTGTATTGTAGATCATGTACCCTAAATTATGAGTTATGAACTGTGAATGTATGTGGCATGTTTTAGTCATACAAGTTATGATTATGTATACTCTATGCTTATGCAGATTCCATTATGCCTATGAAATAATTAGATTACATTATATCCTAAGATATGAATTATGAATCATGTACATAAGTGGCACGTGTCAGTCACACAATTTATGATTTTGCATACATTATGCTTATGCAGATTTTATTATGCATGCAAGATGAATTGAATTACATTATCATGATTGTTATTAGTATAATTGTGTTACAAGTGTAAAGAATGAGGATGCAAGGGGTACCTAAGGGCTCTTGACGCTACGGGCTGAATGCAACTGAGTCGGCCTTTCCAGTGGCCGATAATGACTGAGCCGGCCTCGCCAGTGGCTGACTAATAACGGAGCAGGCCCCGCCAGTGACCGATAATGAATTCGCCGTAGCATCCATGAGGTACTACCAATAAGAAGTATTGTCTACAAACTCTTAAGAGCTACTGATCGAATGCAACTGAGCCGACGTTGCCAGTGGTCGAGAATGACTGAGCCAGCCCCGCCAGTGGCCGCCTAATAACTGAGATGGCCCGGTCAGTGGCCGAGAATGACTTCGCAGTAGCATCTGAGAATATGACCACGGCATGCCGGAGGCACGATATTTTTATATATATGCATGTTATGAGATTTATTGTTGATACAGGGCACTAATTTATTTACTCAGCATGAATATCTTATTATGATGATTTATTAGATAGTATACATGTCAGGTTCTCAAACCCTGTTAAAAATATGTCTAGCCTTGTTAGTTGATCCGATAAGATTATGCAGGATTACTTACTGAGCTGTGTAGCTCATACCTGTTCATTTATGTTTTTTTTTTCAGATCTCCACCAGTGACAGCTGCTAGAGGCATTTTCCTTTTGCCACAGGGCTTCTTTATCTTTGGGATGATATGAATATACTTTTGTACATAAACTGTGTAGAAGCTCTGTACCTTATATCCACCAGTATGTTGTAATGCACAAATTTTGATATATGCAAGCTTGACTGCTTTTGACTACCTGTTAGCCATGTATGAGGCTGCGTGCTATTGTGGGCAGTAGTCGGCAATAGCACGGCCGTGTCACGGATCCGGGTTCGGGGCGTGACAGTTTCCATATTTATATTTTAATATCTAAAGTCTTATAACTTATTCTTTATACATCTCGTTAAGTTAATTAGACGAGAATGAAGTATTCTATTTTATTATTCTAATGGCATTACTTTCATATCTTATTGTTACTTTTGCCCCAAGCTCTCAAACTTATTCGATTCTTTGACATGTGCTCCTTCACTATTAGTTCCCTAGCGGCCAAGTCTTAACCAAGCAGAGAGTGAAAACAATGAGAAGAAGCTGACTCTCAAGGTATCAAGGTAAAGACAAATTATCCTTCTGTTACCCTAGTTAACCTTAACCATGGTTCGATCAACAAAATTAGTAGGAGGATCATTTTGTATACAAATTGAAAACTTTCTAAGAATTTAATTGTATATCTAATTTCCAACATATAGAGCAAACTTTGGAGTTTTTATGATGAGATGCATCATGTTATTAGCTTCTCCATGTTTCTTAGGATATTTCTCACTTTTCCCCAGCCATATCACATGAATATATTGAATCATTGCTCCATACAAAATATTTAATTTTTTTCTGGTATGAACTTGTCTCAAACTCATGTGTTTGTGTTTTTTGCATTATTTCATTATCCATGTCTTTCAAGTTACGTACATTGCATGTGCTATACACTTAAATATAAAAAAATGCAAATATGAAAAATTTTAAGAACTAATATGAAAAAGAAATCCTTATTTGAAATGATTCCTCATGCATGGGCACATGGCTGAAAGAAGAAAGGGAAAAAAGGAAAGAAAAATACTGCTAGCATGCACCAATAATCCTAGTAGGGAAATACTTTTCGGCACCCATCATCCTAACATGAAAAGTACACTGGCCCTATTGTTACTGATTTGGTAACTTCATAATCAACCAACCCTCAACTTTGGCAACAAATTCTAAATATTGTACCAATCCCCTCTTGCCATATGGCAAGAGAATTGTTGATGTGGACCTTAGGCAATTGTCCCTTTTAAAATTTTAGATTTGCTCATACATATCCTTTTGCAAGGAAAATATAGATAAGCTTTCCCCTCCTAAAATCTTGGGGCTAGTTGCTAAAGAGAGGTTGAAACCAATCACTAGCACTCTACCTAGGTTTTTGAAGTTAGTTGAATAGGATCGTGGAGTTTCTATAATTCTAACTTTTATTATTTTGAAATGTCCTCCCACATACATCTTGTATTGAAGTTCGCATGCTAGGAGAGATTAAATGGGTTATTCAAGTCTGCCTCTCAAAAGTTGAATCTCCATTTTTTTTCTTGTCCTCACTGTCCACGTTCCTCATCACTTATACCTCCAGATCAGAAGTACTAGTGAATGTAGGGCTTGTTTCTTAGGTTAAAGAGCCAATACTAAGATCTGCATTCGAGTGGGCACCAGAGATTTCTCAAGCAAAACAAGCAAAAGATTATTGAAAAGCAAATGTTCTTCCTCCTCTTTTGATTCCAAAACCTTGCAACTTACGATTTTTCTAATTCCTCATCTGATCTAAACTTCTTTCTATACCCTCTAATCCACCATAGACCGTCTCCACTATGAATACATATAACATTTATAGTAAAATTAATTTTATATCCTTTTGGCTACCCAAAATAATTATTTAGATTTTAAACCTCAATATGTAGAGGATTATAAGTTATTATAATTCCCCCTCTTTATCAAAATCTTGGATCCACCATTTCATGGGACATAAGCACGGGCCCATATCATTACTCTAGGTAAAAGTAGGATTAGATCTCAAACATTGATAGTCCCACCAAAAAAGGTTTCCCAATAGCTAGCAGACATCTTCTAGTGGCCAATTACGAGTGTCTGTCTGAAACATCAGGTTGAGGGACATCTCTGCTATCAAAGCGAAGCCATCTCCATTCATTAATGAGTTTGGATATTTTTCCTTTTGTTGGAGATTGAATGGGATGGCACTACTTATCACAAGTTGCATCTGTATTTCGAGTTGGTTCATGGTTGAGCGGGTAAGGACATCATGATACATACTCCTTGTGAGTACCTTTTAATCATTAGATACCTCATAATAGAGAAGTCCGTTAAGCTCACACCATGTTAACTAACTAATCTATTGCAAAAGCTTAACCTAATAAGGTCAACAATGTATGTCAAACTTGATGAACTTATAACTACCAATAAACTTAGGCTCTGATACCACGTTAACTAGCTAACTCTTTGGCTCCAAAATCTTAAATTTATAAGAAAAGGAACAACAATATATTTCAGCCTTAATAGATAACAGACTAAATTTCTCTAATTAAATCTTGAATTAGAGAGGATCTTGACCATAATAAATTAAATGTCTCCCAACCAAGGTTTCAACAACTCTATTTGCTATAAAGAACCCCACTGGAAATTTGATTAATTGTTTCAAAATAATGACTGTTATTTGCTGCATCAATGCAATTTAAAGTTATCTAATACTACAACAATAACTCACAAAGCGCATATCCTCTCTCAGCGCTACTTTTCTAACCACTCCTAGTGGCGACACTTGCCATGCCTTCCCTCGGTAAAAGTATGATGGTGATGAACTTGTTAAAGCCTGAGTAGGCGGCAATCCCGATTGCAAAGTTTATAGCAGAGGCAGGGGCTAAATCACAGCCCACGGGTGATTGCACCTACGACAAATCATCCTGTGTACGGTTCGAGAGAACAAACAAACATATAGAGAGAAAAAAAGGGGTTCGGATTGTATCTTTAGCATAAGACAATTATTGATCTTCTTTTGCGATATGGATCGCTGGACGGCACTTCGCACAGCTCTCAAAGCACTCCAAACTTTTTGAGTCATCTGCCTGCATAGATCTAAAAGTAACCATAGAGCAATCCAATAGTGGATGCGCACAAAAAATGGTGCTTCATTCTTTTGCCTCTGTCCAAAAGAAATAGAGTTACAGTGTAAAAGCTAGATTCTGTACATGCTCAGTTTACACTGAATAGTACACTACAAGACTCCTATCCGTCAGCTATACATTAGTTTCTTTACGCACCGCAAGCAACTATTAGAGTTGCAAGTTAACCGAGTTATTTGCAAACAGATCCAATTTGACTTGCTCATGATTTGTTTAAGCTCGATTTAGTTAAGAAACAAGCTAAATTTAAACAACTTCTCTAGCTTGGCTCATAAATGCAAAGCCTAGATACCAAAAATTATAATTTCATTTCTAAAAAAATTGGTTAAATTCGATGGGTTCAAATGATAAACAAATCAAGCTTCAATGGTCTGGCTAGAGCTTGCCGGCCAATTTCTTATTGCAAGCCAAGTCTTGTAGCCTACTTCTATGCCTGGCTCAACTTATTTATACCTCCAGCCATTCTATTTATGGTATTTGATTGACAGAGTAGTGCAAGGAGAGTGCATACCATGCAGAGTTTTACACTAGAAAGGGGCCTTAATTATGACATCAACTTTTTACCAACCTTGGAGGGTTGCTTTGCATTGATCCTTCCGGGAGGTACAAGGTTGTTATCTTTATCTTTCCAAGAGAGTGTTTCTTTAAAAGAGCATAAAAATCAAATTGGAAGTAGGGCAACCTCTCAAGAGCTATAATTCCAAGAGAATGTTTCTTTGAAAAAAGGATAAAAGTCAAATGAAGTAGGGCATCCTCTATGGAGGTATAAGTGTATAAGGTTCTTGTCTTTATCTTACCTAAAGAATGTTTCTTTTAAAAATGGAAAAAAAATCAAATTAGAAGCAGGATAACTTGCAATAGAGGGAGTTAGTACTTCCAACCAAGCCTAAAGGTTGATGGTCTGATTCTACTATTAAATTCAAAGCTAACTATTGGTGGAAGCAAAAGAGTGTTCAAGGACCTTGTGAAATGATATTCCAAAGTTTATGCTTTTTGCTAAGCTTTTGTCTTTTACTTTTTGAACAAATTCTTCCTGTGAAGTTTAAGGATTGTATTTCTTCCACAATCTCGTGAAATAAATGATGGGTAAATTAGAAGTGAGGCTCAGCCCCACCTATTTGCGAGCTTGGGTGTAACCTGAGTTGGCTAGGTGAGTGGACTAGAAGGCCATGATCGGGCAAGACCATCCACTCTTCTTTGTTTCTCCTCTTTGGTGTTTTCTAAATGTGTATCTTCCTGCTTCTCTAGCCCCTTCTCTCTTTTGCCCTCACTGCTATCGTAACAACTCAAAACTACACCTAAAAAGGCTTACCACCAAGTATTATTTGAATTTCTTGGCCCTATACAAGTATGCTAGATTTATCTAATATATAACCGATGTAGAACTAAATACATACCCACATAGGTCTTCACATGCTTCTCTCATATAAGCTCTAGTATTCTTGTTAGATTAAGAGTTCAAATCTATTCATATCCAATTACAAGTATAATAGATCCAATCACAAATACAACAATCAACCTATGGGGAATCCAAATGAACCTGTATTGTTGTATACCCTCGTACACATGAGCTATAGGCTAGGTTTATTCTGATATTATTTGTAAAAACTTAAGATCTTAGCCAAAAAAGCTAGTTAAAAAGTATTATTTAGATTTTTTGGATATATATACGTAAACAAAATCTACCCAATGTATAGTTGATATGAAACTGAACACATGCTCATACAGCTCCTTATAACTACCCTATCTATATATTTTGCAACTCTCTATATTGATCTTGCCAGTTTTTGCCATCACATGCCCTCAATCGTAAGGTTGCAAATGGGTCGGGTTGACCTGTGACTCAACCCAAATTGTCCCATTTAGATCCAATGCGGACTCGAATTAAGAACCCATGGGCTAGGTTGAGTTCCAAAATTTGGATTCGTTCCATATTTTGGGTTGAGTCCGAGGTCATTAAGTTTTGACCCAACCTGACCCAACCCAATCCAATTGTTATCAAGGTCTAATTTGAAACTTCTGACCTATTATCCGACACGACCTGATCTGAACCTAGAATACCCGTTAACCCTTGATGGGTGGGGGTGTAAAGCACTTAAACCTATCGGTGCTTAGAGGGTGAGAAGAGAACAATTTGGACTTCCAATTTTGTTTGACAAAAAAGTATTTGATCCAATGGATGCTGTTTTTATCCATGGACCTAACCTGATCTGAAGAAAAAATTTTGGTCGTGATCCCAACCCGATATTATATTGGGTTCGATTTGGGTCCAACCTTAGGACCTGAACAACGAATCAGATAAGGTCAAGATCACTCATGAACCGGTCTAACCTAACCCATTTTCAGCCCTACTCGATCAGATATATCTTCTCTTTCGAGCCCTCTTTACTCCTCTCTATTTTCTTCTCCTTACTCTTCTATATTGTCGTCACCTACTTCAGTGCCCTCTCTATCACGATCTAGCTGATCCTTGCCTTGTATTGCTCCCAGTCTTGCCCTCTTAGTTTTGGTCTCTACCGAGTGTCATCTCTAGGGCCATATAACCACTACCCTCTCTCCTCGCCATCTACAAGAACCTAGGGCCAGTCTCATGCTTTAACCCATTTAAATCCACTCCATCCTTCTTGTTCCTAATCCTTGTCTATTTAACAACACAAGAAGGTTTTCATATGTCCCAAACTCACCACATCAAAAAATTGTTTAAAAAATTTCATCATTTTGATTTCATGCCAAACTCCACTCCTTATTATCCTAATATAAAACTAAAGAAAAGTAGTGGAGGAAGCATAGCACAACTAAAGTACTCCCTAATGTAGAGAGCCTAAACTTCTTAGCAAGTCAAACTACCCCTGAAATTACACAATTGAGCTATTGCAAGTCTTAGTAGATACTTCTATAACCCAAGCTGGCAAGCACTTGAAAGTTGAAAGAATTTAAGTAACCTAGAGGCACCATAAATTATGCATTAGTTTTTGTAAGTTTTCCTTCCATCCAAAAAGGATTCGGTGATGCAAACTAGAATGCCAACTCTGAGGCAACCAAATCCATATAAAGCAGATGCAAAAATAAATGGTAAGATGGCTATGGACCTATCACAAACAGCAATCCCACCCAAGGATTCTAGAAAAATTATGGTATCCCATATTTAGATATAAACATTTTGAATTTACAATGCAATTACAAATTACCACCCCTTCCACATTTTTTTAGTTACATCACACCATGCATGCAATAATATGGGTGCATTTCTCCTGTTGAAGGAGATTCTCACGAGGCCAAAATTATCCCATGGGAAGAGATCAACTATTTCTCATACAAGAATCACTATCTTGGTAGTGTCCTAGAAGTTTAGAGTTATTCTATGCTCATCAATGAAATGGAAGGGAATTTCCACCTAGGGTTCGGTGTCAACGAGCTGGAATGGATCTAGGCAATCAACTCTCCTAAAGCTGGGGTCAGTGCCAAAATATTTGATCCCGGCCTTGAGAGTTGGGAAATTAGGCTTAGAATTGGGCCTAGATAGCTCATCATACAAATCCTAGCCCTTGCCTTTGTCCAAATTCACTTTTAGTGTCTTAAAGGCCAAGCCTTGCCTGCGAGCTTATTTGGTGAACCTGACTAGAGTTTTCAAGAATGGCTCCACCTATTGGCATATCCAACAAAATATTGATCATGAATTAGCACGCTCAAGAAAAGGAATGTTATACTCGTAATTTCAGAGATGTCTACAAAGATTACTCTCTTTGAAATCAAGTGATGTAAACTGTGGGTTCGATATCACCTGAAGTGCATGCAAAATCTACCAATCAGACTATAGACATCTCTTTGAAATTAAGTGATGCAAACTATGGGGTCGATATTACCAGAAGCGCATGCAAAATCTACCAAGCAGACCATAAACACGGTCAGATCAAGAAGAAAACCTCTACATCAAATGCTGGAAATCTAAAATACCCGAGCACACAGAATGATGTCCATAAACAACGTTAAAAAGGTCGAGAGAACCCACACTTATGACATAGAAGCAAACAAGATACAAAGGATTTAGCAAAGATCACAACACAAGCCAAGAAATCCACACTCAGTGAAGCAAACATGAAAAATGCCCTCACGCTGAATAATTCAGAAAGGATGCAACTTCTGGGCGCGCTGTGGCACCACAGCGAAGTTGGCCTTTAAGAGGTCGATGTAGAGTGGGAACTGCGCCACAGCAAATAATGATACGGGTAGGCCAACAGCTGCATATATTGGATACGCCGCATTCTTTAGCTTCTGCTCAATGACAAGAAAATGGCCGGCACAGAAGGAGACGAGGTTTGCAATGATGGATAGGAAGAGGGTGGTGAGGCCGAGGATTAGCTTCACAGGGTGGCCCCTCTCGAAGTCTCGCTCCTGAAGATGGGAGGTGAGGATAGAGAGGAATGTAATCAGGGAGCTAATAGAGAAGAAGAGGGCTATGAGCGAAGAGAGGGCAAACACTTGGAAGGCACGCTTGCCCTCGAAGATGGGGAAGCCTGAATTCTGGTCGACACCTCCGGGCACGGTGGTTGCAGAGGCGAAGGCCACCGTCGCGATGAATACAGCAACCACAGAGCACGACTGCGAGGTATTGTTGATCCACTTGCCGGCGTCCTTCACTAGAGGCTTGTGAGTGTTGGTGAAGATTTCTTGAGCGGTCTCCCCTTTCATATTGTGCTGCATGAAGAACTGGGAGCCCGTAGATTTCCACACATACTAAGATGTCCGAAGCAACACATGCAAGCAGTCATTATATTAGCTAGATAGCAACAAAATATATATCATTGATCCAATGAGCAGGGAGTATTCATCGAATTGATAGGTGGAATCTCATCAAAAGATATTTATAGTTATTAACTCTCTCTAACATACCCCTACAAATGATATTCCAAATAATGAGGTTTAGGGACTATAGCCATCCACTAGTGCGTGCGTGACTGTGTGTATAAGAGAGAGAGAGAGAGAGAGAGAGAGAGAGAGAGAGAGAGAGAGACCTTGTACCACTTTATCTCCCATTGCATTTGAAGAGCTGCTCCAGGGATGAGCCAAGGCCTATTAGAGCCAAGCCTGGCAGCCAAATGTAGCGCGCTATTGCCGTCCTTGTCCACGGCGCCAAACACTATATCCTGCATTAATTTTCTCTTCATCATAAATTCATATACTCGGGATTGTCGGTTCTCCGCTGCTATTAGTACTATGTTCTTCTCATCTCGATCCAGGTCAAGAGCTGCCACTGGCATCTCCTCTAGAATTTTCTCCACCATCTCTATGACTCCCCTCTTTGCTGCAACTAGGATTGGTGTCCCTGCCAAAAAATTGAATTTATAGAGGGAAAGAAAAAGTTAGGCTCCAAGATATTGGAATACATTATATCGATGCCATCTATTTAACTGAATATTTTTGTCAACTCAAAGGAGGGTATGACTCTGAGAACACTACTTAACAAAATTATCTAGGTCAAATATTTGAAAAACAACACCATCAAGATTTGAATCCACTAGGCCATAGCTTCATTTGCTTATCTTTAAAATTGTTGACCAATAAAACTACAACGATTAACTTTCAGAATAAAGCTTGGGATACCTCCAACTGGTTTTTGTTTTGAGTCATCTTCAACTTGTTTGTAGCAAATTTCCGCAAGTTTTTTGAGAATTTCATTTGCATCTTGTTGAGAATTGGGCTGCTTTGATTCATCTTTAAGATCTGGTGGGTTCATGATTGACGAAATCACTCGTGTCGTGCTGGGCTTCGTTCCGTCTTTAGCATAATGCCATGACTTGTGTCGGAGAACAAGTTCTTCCATGATCCGGTATGCCTGTGTATTCATTTGCTTCTTCTCTGTCATTGTCTGGACCCACCATAGCCCTACAATTGCAGTAACTGACAAAGTTTAATAACACACAAATGTTTTTTAAGAAGTAAATATAATGTTATAAATATCACTAATAACATGTTTGCTGCCTTAAAATCAGCCTATTGATATTTTCTCTTAGAGAGATTTAGCCAGCAAGATGTCTTTTCTTGTTATATTTAGAGTTTTTTTAATGAACTTTTTTTTCGGGCTGGCTACAGCGCCGAGTTTCAGACAGGCCTTTTTGAAAATTTTAGAATCCCTTGGTTAATTTGTTTCCTTTCTTTCCTTGTGGTTTTCTGCTTTTCAAAATATTGATTCTAGTATCTTGCAATGGTCGTTAGAGATGCTAATGGACTGGCCTACAGACTAGTTCTTTAAATTGTTTGGGCCAGATTATCAGGCTAGCCATGTGGCAAATATTCCAAGCCCTTGCCCAGACCTGGCCCATTTGTATCCTTAAATGGCTGTGGTCATATATGCGCCATTTCTAAAGCTACAAATGTTATTGAAATCAAATCCTTTCTAGTTTGGGGTTAGACACGAGAGGTCTAATCTCTCAAGGATGACAATATGTGTATTGCATGATAGAGTGGATTGGGAGAGCCTCACCTAATAATTGAGATAGCAGGGTATTTGATACTATCTTATGCTCTCCTCATCAATAGTAGTCGCGATTGAGAGGCTGGATATTATATCGCCTGCTCCAGTCTATAGTTAAACAAAGTCTAAACTGAAAATTATTTTTGTCAGGAACCCAACTTCTGAAAAGATTGGGTTATTTAGATTTTTGAAAAGTTCAATTTTATAATTTACTTAATTAAATGCTCTAGGTCTAGTTCTGTGTCATGCCCTTATGCCATATGGCAGGGGAGCTCTCCATGCGCATAAAATTGGCCACCCCTGGTATGTCACTCTTTTATATTGTGAAGATTATTATTCTAATTCACTCTAGTGGCCAAAATGACTGTCTCACAAGAAACATCCAAAATTCATAGATGCTTATGGGTTTGTAACTTATTAAAGTGTTTTGAGATCTTTGAGTTCTTGTTGACAATCGATTTTAGGTAGACTAAAAGCAAAGTGTACAACATAGAGGCTCATGGTGCTACTTGGATGAGGATGAGTCATGGCAGACTGCATGCTCGGACTCAAAAGTCTTTACATAGAAAAGGCATAACTCAAACAATAATCTTTCACTACCAATTTCATATATTAAAAAAAACACATTTGTAACGAAATGACTAATGGAAAAAAAAATCATAAAATCAAGGTAGAATACGAACCGATTCCAATGATAATTAGCAGAAACTTTACTACGAGCTTGAAGAAATCGAAGCATGTGTAGTAATTTTTTGGACATCTCGGACGATTTTGCGAGCCATTGTGTCGTTCTTTTACACCGTTCTCTGCCAAGCTCAATGAAGAAAAAAAAATCAGGGCAATTAAACTAACAACAACTTTTCAAATTAGTGGAATTATTTCAACCACTATTGTCATTGCATACTTCCACCAGAGGTTTTAACAATGATATTAATTGCCATAACTCCCTCATCACGACACAAATGTTTCTCAAAAATGGGAAAAAAACTTTTATCTCAATGAGCTGTACTGTTTGTCTTTGGTCAATCCTAAAGGCCACCTTTTTTTGTTGAACCATGCTCTTTTAAGCCATTGTTCTCCGTCTCAAAAAGTATATGTAGAATATATGACACTCCGAGCATCATCGGGCAGTCAATCTGAAGGATATATTGGGGTACCTAGCGTAAAGCCCATAGTTAAAAGTTTCAACTTGTGCCTGGTGTTATGGGAAGTCTCCAGGAAAGATGGGTTACATATTTTGCAAGAAGACAGTGTTGCAATTGACCAGCCCCCCAAAAAAAAAATAATATCAGAATGGAACAAAAATTAAATAAGTTTCAGCTTAGCTTGAGCTCCTTTCCTATCTATTTTCCCCTTTCAAAAAAAGCTTAAAACTAAATAAAACTTCTTTAAAAATTGACTTCTCCTGCATGATTATTTCCTAAGACCTCAAGCTTCCTGTTTACCCTAATGAAAGGAAAAATTTTACAAACTACATATGCCATATTCTCTTAAAGATTAAGTGGAGACTTTTTTTTCAAGACTTTTTTCGGTGACCATTTGTGTGTGCGCGTGTGTGTGATGCTCTTACTGGAGCATGAGACCTAAGCAAGAAGATACTAAGATTAAGTTCAACTTAGCCAACAAGGTTTATTTCAACTATTTCGAACCAACAATGCAAGACCTTCACCAATTTTATTTTTTTTAGGGCTCAAAATCCTTCATCACATATTTCGTATGTATGTACGTGTGCATGCTTGTATGTACACACACATATACATATATACATATACACACATATAGAGAAATACATGCATATATGTATATATGTATGTATGTATTACCTGGGATTTTGTTTTCAACGTCTGTAATGTGCTCGGACTTATCATCTTCACCACTAGTCCAAGGAGCTGCAAGAAAAAAAATGAGAACTCATCATCTCAACTTAATTAGTAGAAATCATTTGATAATTCCAATAGATGGATATCGTTTGGATAATTAAATGTTTAAAGGAATTGTTTTAATCCTTCAAACAAGAATTATTTACTTTCCAAGCAAGTTCAACAAAATCTTCTTTTACTAAGATGTGAATCATGATTACCTTAATGGCATTAATCTTGGTTTCTTTTGTTAATATACTCTAGAAATCCAAGAAAAAGAGAAGTCTCTCATATCTATGAAGCCCTACTTGATTCCTCTATCCCCCTTTTCTATGGGCTTATGCAGGTGTAGTAACAATTCTTTAGAAGTTTTGTGTATGTGATATACGTGCATATATGCAAATGAAGTAGCATTTGTTTAGAAGTTTGCAGTAATATAATTGAATCTATATATGGGATCTCATTTTAATATACTAGCAATTGTTTTGCATCTTAATCATTAAAAAATAGGATGTTTTGACATGCAGTCTCTCCATGGACTCATGTATGAGAAAAGACCCTTGGCCGAGGCTTTAATTTACGGTCCCTCTTCTATGCCATATCACCATGTACCCCTCCTCTTAGCATGTTGAAATTAGGTAGGGATAAGTTTTCAATGCTGACGTGGAGCAACTACCATTTGAAACTAAGATAATAGCTAATGTAGCAATACTGACATGACACTTGTGACATTATAGCTGATGTGGTGATTGAGAACGTTGTTTGAAGTTGACAGGGCACTACTTACATGTCATGTTCTAAAGGTCAGATTAGTTGAAAAAGGTTGGATCTAGGTTTTGGCCCAGATCCAAAAGATGCCCTAACAGTCCCATTCTTCACTTGCTTGGAGCAACGACAGAGGACTTCCAACAGTGCTGGCGAAGGACTTCTCATAGCAATGATCCTGAAAGGGATCTCAGTGGAGGACTACTTGTGGTGGCGCACCAGGATTCATCCTCTTAGTCTAGCTAGGGTCTCTTCAGGGCATCAAGGACTCACCAGAGTCCCACCCCTAATCGCATGGCCGTCGACATCAATGGAGATGAAGTAATAACTCATGTAGTGAGAGAACGATCGAGGGCGGCCAATGACCCCTCTTGGAGGTTTCAATCAAGGGAGGTGGCCGACGGCAGTGAGAGGGCGACTGATGGCCCCTCTTGGAGGTTGAGGATGCGAGAGGGCAATTGAGGGTGCTCATCCTTGTCGTGGTGGAGGCTGCCTTCTGCTCTAGTCCTGGTGATAAGTAGGGGTATCAGTAGCAACAACTCCATCAAGAAAAATAAAGAAAATAAAGGAAACAATGGTAGAAACAAGGGGTAGTTTGGCGATAGAATCTAGTAGTCACCTAACAAGATCCTGGCTAGCAATAGTGGCCCAATGAAGGATGAGGTCAGGGAAGATAGTGGTGCACCACCCAGACTTCATAAAGACATCAAGCAGGGCGACACAAGCTAGAGGGGGAAACATTACTGGTGATCATGTTGGAGAAGAGAAGGATGGTGGCATGCAGGATCTAAGGGTGCCTATAAGATCTATCATGAGTCAAGTATGGGTCAATGAATCCTGGACCAAAAATATAAAAAGAATAGCCTATCTATCTAATATAAAGTCAAAAATTATATGGGCTTGAACCTTAAACATTTAAGAGGGTTGGTTTACGATTTGGTGAACTGACAATAGGTCGGGTTCTGGTTAGGCATTTCTGCCCCGCCGGTGGGTCAGGGTGTATGCAGATTAGGCCCTATCAATCTTGATATATGTTCCCAAACCTAATCACCCGACTTGCTAATTACTACCCTTAATTCTGATCACCATAACCACCACCCCCCTTGTTCAAGCCCAAACCTGCTACTCTCTCCTTCAACCTTGCCAAAGCTTTCTCGCATCTAAGGCAATGGATTCCATTTGTAATCCAGCATTGTATGAGAAGATGAACTAGTGAACAACGATGGTAGTGTTAGGGCGGGGGATGTGATGGTAGAGCATGCATGAAAGTTTCTAAGCACTAGGGAGGAGGGTGTGGGGGATAGGATGGGTAGAATTGCACGACTAAGGTGTTGTCAGTGATCAACAGAGGGGATCGGGCAATAGAGGTGTTGGAGGATGTAAGGCAAACAATAATGATAGCAAAGCAGAGCTGCATGGGAAGGTGAAGCACATGCCAAGGTTCTATGTCAGATCCTAATTATTTTCAAATGAGGGTCGAGCGTAGGGATTTTCCTATCTATCTTGTCACTCCCATCTTAAAGATAGCAAGTTCGATCCAATGGTCACCCTGTCCATCAAACCATCAAGTGTTCCAATGACTTTTGGGTCTAACCTAGACCCTATCTCGATTGGAATAAACTAATATGCTTGAGACATTCAAGGGTGTTATATAGTAATAAGATTTGTCATAGTCTTTCCTTTACTATATTGAAGTTTTTCGGTTGTTGAATATTAAAATCAAATTCCAAGATAGGAGTAAATCTTGTTTCTAGTATTCTAACTAGTATTTCGATGTCTTGTCCATTATAAATTGCATGGATGAGATACCAACTTGCTTTTATTTTTCTAATAGTTCTTCAACCTCCATTTCGGCCAAGATTATGCCTTAGCTCATCTTAATGTCACTTGTTGAATTAGATCGTCATGATTTTTAAGTAGCTTGCTTCCCACCATGCAAGTAAGGGCAACCTTAAAAGCTAGAAAGACTATGAACAGTTTTGATTGAAGCATAAGTGGAGGTATCTCTTCACTTCCCCAAGTTATTTTGCCAAATACTGTTTTGGCAGCCATGAAATAGGTTTATTTTGCCTCATGAGATATCTAATCTTCCCACATCATAAGCCTATTCCACCATAGGTTTATACCATGGAATTGGGCGGAAGCTTATTCCATCCAATTTCCTATGTAATGCCAATAGAACGCATGCCTAATACAGGAGGAATAAAGAGGCGAGGAAATGGCTTCTCCTTTTCCTTTCTCCTTATTGCTCCTCGCTCTCCTCCCATCTCTCCTCCCTCTCCTCCTTTCCTCCCAATCTCAGCACCATAAGCCTTTAACAGCAAGAGAGTAGGACACCCATTGTGAATGGCACACTATTGGCTATTCTCCAAACTTCATCTACCACCTTCTTTGTCATTCTTGGCCTCATCGCCCTCTTCTTCGGCACTATTTTTGAGCCGATGAGCTACACCTCTTGACATCCTCTGCTTCGGCTTCTCCAACTCTTTGGGGTCCCATTCTTTCTCTCCCATAATAGCATTTTTGTGCTCACCTCAACACCTCCCTCATCAGCATCATCATCACTTTGCTTTTCTTCAGCAATAAATCAAATCCACCATCTTCTCTTATTTTTGCAATCTTGTGATCTATAAATTTGAAGTTTTATTGAGATATTTTGATTCTACTTCAAGAATTCTTAGATCTAATGACTTCTTCTTAGACATGACTTTAACATCTCACATGGATCTAAGTTATTGGTGCATAAATTTCAAAGATTTATTAGCTTCCAAGGTAAAGTTGGGACATTTTTCTAAGTGGGGTTTCTTTATTTTTTTTTGGGAAAAAAATTAATGGTTACTTACTATACTATACTATGATTATGCATCTTATTACACTTGAAGTAGTTTATTATTTCTAACAGAGTGTCATGTATAGTAAAGCCTAGCTGAGATCTATGATTTATTTACAAAAAAAAATTAATAGTTTTGAGTTTTTAGATGTTTTGTTCCACTTACATGAGTCTCTTTTTGTGGTTTATAATTCTTCGTATGGATCTTTGACATTTACATTGGTGCTCTAGTTATAGAAAATTTTTATTTGTAATGAAACTCACTGGCAAAGAATACGTTGAAGCAATAGTATTTGAAATAATAGATATTATGCGGGTTTTTCATGTTTCCATGAGATAAAATTTTCATGCTTAGCTATTTTCTAATTTTTTCTAGAGAGGCTATTCTGTCCAGAATATATAGATCTCCACATGTCCAATCAACTTATTCTTCCAACTAAACAACTTCACGACGATTGACCAGGATATCACCTCAACCTTAATTCTCCAATCAAACATTAGAAAGTTCTTATCCCGCGTAATAACTTTCATACCATTTACGGTACCTAGATGGCTATTCCTTGTTTCCCCATTTTTGCTCTGCACCCAAATAGAACCTCAAAAAAGAATTGTATGATATGTGCATGCATGTAAAGGATAAATACAGATAGTTGAAAAAACAAGTCCATTAAAATTTGTTTAAACTAATTGAAACTAATTTTATAAAGAAAAAAACCTTTTTGCAAATGCTTTCAATAAAGCAACATTGGTACCAATTATTGAATGGTACTAATATTTATATGTGTTATTTAGCCTTTTGGACCTACCAATATTCGTGAAGACAAGCTTTAGCAAATTAAAGATGTTGCAGATGCTGTAGCATGCTTGGTAATTATTTGGTAATTTGTGATTTCCATCATGCAAATCCTTTTCATTATCAATGCCTTCATTTTTGCTGAATTTCTCCTTGTAACTTGAATATTCAATTTTGAGTGGATCCCCAAATGTACCTACACATGAAGGAAAAGGGAGAAATTTAAAAACATCGATACAGAAAATGCTACTTTGCAAGCTAAGGCTTTAGGCTTTAAAATATAAAACTACAAGCAATAATTAAAACCTTAGCGAAAGATATAATTCCTTCGATATCTTGTGTATCATTGGTACTTTAGGGGTCACCACCATAGTTTCTCTACATTTTTTAAATCAAAATAACTAGAGTTTTGATATTTTAAATAGAGAAATCAATTATATCTTTGACTTTCACCATTTTGCAATTAACAATCATTTGCTTTCAAAAGATTAAGTTTTTTAAATTATAATCACTAAATTTATGTGTTATTTTTCAAGAGAAAACTAATACATAAATCTAATTATTATAGTAAATTTATGCATTAGGTTTGTCATTTGTATAAATTTCATATATGATCCAAGACCAAATTCCTTAGCTAGCTATATATTATATTATCTATTTAGAGGATATATTGGGATCTTCCACCTTTAAACTACAATCCATTAGGGTTTGGACTGAGGGATTAGTTTTGGCACGACATCTTTATTTTGAAAATTTCAAAGGTAGCAGCATCGAGGAATTTGTATTGTGATTTCTCTTCGCTTTCTAGATATCTACAATTAGCAAGCTTTCTTTGATAATATCTATCTTTGTATGTAAGTCCGAAATCAAATTATTTGATATATTCAAATTATTTAATAATTAAAAATATTTTTTTAGATTTTTCTTGATTTTTAAAGGATTTTTAGTTGGTATTTATTGTTTGGAAAAATATTAGATCTAAATGGAAGTGCTCAAATATTAGAGCACTAAAAAGAACTCTTTATTAATTGTTCTTTATTTAGTCCTATATTAAATTTGTTTATGCATGTCTACTTGTATTTATACCATCCCTAACTAGGGGAGCCTAGTAGGGCACATAGATTTTTAGGTTAAATATGACATGCACCTATGCTTGCAGGGCTTGGCTTAGTGCAACTAGCCATGCACATCCATGACCCATGTAGTTACTTTGTTAGGATTCTATATTATATTGGTTGTTTTTTAGGTAACCGCAAGCGTTAATATGCCTTCAATCTATTAACCATTGGAGGCCATTTAGGGGGTGTCTCGTATGGGTGAACATCCCAAGATCAAAGGTGACATAGATGAAGGTAATGAGATCACCGATTTAGTTGCACCATGGTAATCCTACGTGATGGTAATCATAAATCACCCCCACTTATTAAATCACGGCCCAACTCGGTGATGGAATATCTATCCTTGAGATCAAAAATCCAAGATCTATTAACTATTGGAGGCCCTTTAGGGGCTGTCTGGTATGGGTGAATATCCCAAGATCAAAATGAAGGTAATGAGATCACTGATTTAGTTTCACCATGGTAATCCTACGTGATGGTAATCATAAATCACCCCCACTTCTTAAATCACGGCCCAACTCAGTGATGGAATATCTGTCCTTGAGGTCAAAAATCCAAAATCACCTCATAGCATTGATCTTAGGCTAAAAGTTAAAAACAAAAATATGTTAGTCCCACAAAAAAAATAGTATATCAGTATACTGTTAATATAATACATCAATATTATAATATGATATTAATTATATTGATAGTATATATTATATTTATGATATATTATATTATGATATATTATTAATCATATTATTTTCATGTTATTATTCAATAATAATTTTAAATTATAGTAGAAATATATTATTGTACTTACATTTATATAGTTAAAGTGTTGAATATATTACTTCTATTTGCTTTATTTTCCTAATCAAAATAATTGTTAGTATTAAAAATATATTATAAGTATAAATAAAAATATTGATTCTATAATAACAATTAAAATATATTTATAGGATTAATAATTTAGAGGACTAATAAATGTTTTTTATGAAATATATTAATATTTTATGGAATATATTAGGGGTAGTTTTCGTATTATATGGTGAGAAATCTTGGATTTTCATTGAATACTAAACAGGTTACTCATGGATACCTGTGAATCTTTAATCGCTGGAATATAGCATACCAAACACGGCAGTCTTAAATTATCGAAGATCATATTATTCTGAGATAAGAATTACAAGTGCTCTAAGATCACCTCGGTGATCCTATTTGGGTCACCAAATGCCACCTTTGATTTGATAGGCAAACTAATAGCAGCCCATTGCAGTTCTTTTTGAGATGTAAATACCTATATTTAGTAAGAATTTTGATAGGCTTGTATCTCTAATAAGAACTTTGTGGAGTGATTGATTAAACCCCTATTT
>JAOXJJ010000359.1:2117608-2169568 GCA_025769935.1 Phoenix roebelenii | reverse complement strand
TAAAACTAGATATCCGTAGACAACAGGAGCCATACCCTTTTAATTGTTGAGTGAACTCGACGTTTGGGAGAGCCATAGCTTTAATTGTTGCGTAGACGAAGTGTCTGTCATGGTCGTACGCGCTGGTCATTGAGAGCGGAGGGGCGTATGGTGAGAATACGACACGGAGGGGTGCTCGGTGGCTCTCTGCTCAGAGGGATGCTCGATGGCTCCCTGCTCGGAGGGATGCTTGGTCACAACTTTTTCCCCAAACAGTACAATTAATGATAAGGGGCATAGAAAGAAGGGTTGTGAAAGCCTCCCCACGCTCAAACCTCCCCTCCCTCGTATTGAAATGGATTCATTGATGTCACAAATTGTGCCAAAAAAAAGATATTAATTAGATCATTGCTACCCAAACTTTAGTTACCTTTTGAATTAAAAAAAATGTGATGGCTCGACGTGCATTTAATACCAAATTAAATATTTATTGGATATATGTTGAGTACTTATATAAAATTAAAAAACAAATAGTACCTTTTAAAATGCTACGAAATACTGCAATAGAATAATATTCAAGCCCACCATGATGATTCACATGGGTGTATTTAGTTCCAACATCAATTATTTATTGAATAGTTCTTAAATATTTATATAGAATAAAAAAATTAAATAATATTTTTTAGCTATATTTTTTTTTCTTCCCAGCGTGCGGAGTTGCCAGAGATGGCAGCTGATCCTATAATTACGATAATGCACCAGCAGTGGCGTTTCTCCAGCCCACGCCAGGTCCTAATATACATAGGGATGCGCGTAGGTTCCTTTGGGCTCCAAATCGCCAATTAATTATGTCCACAAAATAGGTCTTTGACTAAGTTATTAATGTTTGACCTCATGACAGAGCCCGCAGCTAAGACCAATACATAATACACAGTACCCGGACCCACAGCTTATAGCTGACATAAAGGGACCCACATCCTCGGGGCCCACGTGTCAGTCAAAGGGTGCATCCTTGGGTTTTTTTGATACAAGTGCAAGGATTAAGTACCATTCCGCTACAAATACCACGATGAATACGGCCATCTTCTACGTGTCAAGCAAAGAACCACGCTCTGTCAAACCTACGGCTGGTTCCCAGCACGCTCACCGGTTCCCTCCCGAGGCAGCGGACACGAACATAGCAGGTCCGAGACTTTTTTACATCGCGTCTACCGGAAAAGATGAATCACTGACTTCCATGGACGCCTCCTAAACAACAATAAAGTCTCTGTTTCGAACAACATATACAGTTGCTTTTCTCTTTCTCTCACACCAGTCACCAGTAACACCCCCAGCCACACCCGTTCACTGACGTAAGGTGCAGTATTGGGTCTCCGAAGGAGTCGGTGAATCAAACATTTTTGATACCTTTTATCTCACACACGCCGGTGTGTCAGAAAAAGATAGAATACAGAGCCAATGCAGATTGGAGACCGTGCGGAGGTAGCAATGATCACAAAGATTCCCATATGTGGCTGAAGAGGCGAGAGAGGGAACGGAGCCGGTAAAGGGGCTAGAAGCAGGGTAGATCGGGAGTTAAAGAGTAGGTTGGGCGCGGGTGGAGGAGATAAGATTAGATTAGGTTGGGAGAGCAGGGTGTGGGTCCCACTGGAAGGGTAGGGGGCTCGGCCAAGATACGGTCGTGCCAGGGTTGGCAGAGGGAGTGGGCGGTCAATGCGGAGGCGAGAAGATTTGTTTAGGCGGAGGATGTCGCGGGCGCGGGGCACAGCGCCCCGCAATTCGTGCGCTAACTCAGCTCATTCGCCCCTCCTCTCTCGCCATCTCTCGCTCTCTCTCTAGTCTCTTCCTCCTTTAATATTTATTATTATTAATGATTACAAATCCCACTATT
This sequence comes from Phoenix roebelenii, assembly GCA_025769935.1. NCBI lineage: Eukaryota > Viridiplantae > Streptophyta > Magnoliopsida > Arecales > Arecaceae > Phoenix > Phoenix roebelenii. The sequence continues at coordinate 2,167,698 of JAOXJJ010000359.1, read as the reverse complement.
TCAGCATACCGGCTTCTGCTGCCTTTCCATTCTTTATGCTAAACGAGGCACCGCCCCACTGCTGCGGCACGTGCGCACGTGAGCCAGCCTTCTCCCAGCCCCATTTACTTTATTTTTTTTAACCTCTCCCATCCAGAATTACTGAAATGTCCTCAACGTCTTTCTATTATATCCCCCGGTTAACCTCCGGTGCGGCCGTAATTACAGGGAAAAGAGACGAGGTCAGGACCACTTACCCAAGGGGGAAAAAGGAAAGCGGTATCCACCAGATGTCATTTTTTTTATTGTGAGAGTTATAGCCAGACATCGAACAGCTCCCAAATCTACCCCAAAAACAGCCCTCCTTCTCACTCCCTCCCCTTCAGCCCGCTCCTCTTTTCTCATCTTGGCTCTCCGTCAGCGCGCAGGGAAAATCTGAGGCTGCGGCGCGGATGCGAAGCATTGCGGCGAGAAAGAGATAAACGAGAGAAGGGTCGAGTGGCCCGGCTGCTCTCTTTTACCTGCTGCTGCTGCTGCTGCTGCTAATACGTGGGAGTGGGGTTTGGGTTACTGTGGATGCAAGGGATAAAATCAAAAGAACCGGTTCCGTAGGGGGCGGAAAAGGAGCCACGCCGAAGAGTGAGAGTTAAGAGTTTCTAGAGAGAGACGATGGTGGGCTCGGGCGCAGGAGGGGATAGTAGGAGCAAAGAGGCGGTGGGGATGATGGCTCTCCACGAGGCCCTCAGGAACGTCTGCCTCAACTCGGACTGGACTTACTCCGTCTTCTGGACCATCCGTCCTCGACCGTACACCTCTCCTCTCTTCTTCTTCTTCTCTCTCTCTCCATTACTTCCCTTCCGTCTTCTAAAGCGTGCCTTCGGGTTTCGTGCTGTTTGCTTCCGCAGGCGATGCAGAGGAGGGAACGGCTGCAAGGTGGGCGACGACAATGGCAGCTTGTGAGTTGTTTCCTATGTCTATGACTCTTCTTTGGCTTGAATTAGATTGAAAGGTGTTGGAATTTTTTGGTGGAGGAGGGGTTTGATTGGTTGGTTTGGTTGGGTGGGGTGTGATAGGATGCTGATGTGGGAGGATGGCTTCTGCCGGTCGAGGGTGGCGGAGTGCTTGGAGGAGATGGACGGTGAGGATCCGGTCAGGAAGGCCTTCAGCAAGATGTCCATTCAGCTGTACAATTATGGAGAAGGGTGGGTACTGGGTAGGTGCTGTTAAGTTTTATTTAGGAGGAGTAATAAATACTTCCACTGTTGCAAATTAATATTTCACCTTTGACTTTGCCCTTCTTCATGCCTTTCAAATTCTTTAATTGCTTTACAGATTGTTCATCTTTGGAGAACTCCTTTGGATCAAGTTATTATTAACTGGGCGCTGCTAGTTTGTTAGTTATTGCTGTGGAAATTAAATAGGGGTAGAAATCGGACATGTTGCTGTTTGTTTGAGGCTTCTTTTTTAGTTTAATTTTTTGATTTTTAACACCTCCTATGCCTAGTGCGGTCTCGATTGATTGATTGATTTGAACAGATTGATGGGTAAGGTGGCCTCTGATAAGTGTCACAAATGGGTATTCAAAGAACCTTCTGAATGCGAACCCAACATCTCCAACTACTGGCAGAGCTCTTTTGATGCTGTATGTGACCTAATACTGTTTCTTTTGCTCCACTTTTTTTTTACCACCCACTCCACACACACACAGGCGCACAGAGAGAAAGAGAGAGATGACGTGCTGTTTCTGAACACCCCTGCAGTCTTTGCATCAAAGATCTGCACCACTAAAGCGAGAGAATTTGATGCCTTCGCACTTATTATTATCCTTTTCCATAACCATCATTTGAGTACTTATAAGCGACAAGAATAATGGTCACAGATTCGCAGCAGCTAAAGCTTTATACCTGAATTTTCTCTTTCATTTTGCGTGTAACTCCTGCAGCTTCCTCCTGAATGGACCGATCAATTTGCATCTGGAATTCAGGCAAATCTTACTCTCCTTTCTCCAATGTTTTCTCTCCCCTCTTGACGTCTTTTTCTAATTACTTGAGTTGATTGTTTTTTTTTTCTTAAAGAAAAGTGTTGTTGCTGTCCTTTCGAACAGACTATAGCTGTGATTCAAGCTGGCCATGGGCTCCTACAGCTGGGTTCTTGTAAGATTGTGAGTCTGCTCTTCTTCCTTTGTTGTGTCTTCTATGGAAGGATTCGAGATATCGCAAGATCTACAGCATCTTAACACGGTCGTCTCTGTTCAACTTTGCATCCATGTCAGATACCCGAGGACTTGCATTTTGTGCTGCGAATGAGACACATGTTTGAATCACTGGGTTACCAGTCCGGCTTCTTCCTCTCTCAGCTATTCTCCTCAACCAGGAGCAGCTCACCTTCATCATCTGCGCCGCTCAAACAAACTCCGACGCGCCCTCCGCCGCCAATCTTTAATTGGAGCCAACCGCCGCTCCCTTCCACCTCCCCGGTCGCTCCCCCGGCTTTCCACCCTTCGGCCAGGATCGGATTTCCGAACAGCAGAGATGACACCCAGCTCTTCCTCCTCCCTCATTCCTCGGAGGCCCCCCCGATGGATGACATGATGGCCGACCACGAGCCCGACCTGAAATGGCCCAGTGGGCTGTCTATCTTCACTGCTCTCACCGGAAGGACCGATGATGCGAAGCTTCTCTTCGGCACCGAGGGCCTCGGCGACAAGCCACCAACTGCTGCTTCTCCTATGAACATCACGGATGAGGTGAAGGCGGTCGCTGGAGCTTCAAACTTTCAAAGCCAGGGAAACAGAGGCGAAACCGGTGCGACGCTCGGTGGTAGCAACACAGAGGACTACTTGAGCTCGGAAAGCCATTCCAACAAGGCAAGGAAAATGGAGAACACTAAGTTCAAGAGGAGCTTCACATTGCCTGCAAGAATGACTCCATCTTCCTCGTCGTCTTCTTTGGATCATCACCATGCAACAACACCTCAAGCCATGGAGTACCGGAGCTCCGAGGCTGGGATCTACTCTGACATCATGGAGACCTTCTTGGAATAATCTGAGAGGTGGAAGTGTGAGAGGAGGGTGTAACCTACCTAGGGGATGATACCTTTTCCTTCTCTTAATGGCCCGCCCGGTCTTCAAACCTCATCCCCTCGCTTTCAAGTGCTTGTTTACTCTCTAATATGACCTGCAGATCGTTTTGTGTAAGAGTTAGTATACCACCCCTCAGAAAAAATGCTAGCTAGAGTACTCTAGTGTTTGGACTGCACATGTAACGCTGCTGGTATGGCAACAAGAAATTAAGTACGTATGGAGTCTCATTATTTGGAACCCAACAGACTATTTTCCTTTTGCCGCCTATTAGGATGCCGAGGACAGGTTTCTTTTAAGAAAAAGTAAGTAGTACGTGCCCACATAATGTAATTTGAATGGAAGAGAAACGTATCTTTATACTTAAGTTGGCTATGTAGCTTCTTGCAAATCAGTGGATGCATTAGAACATGGCCTGGGGCTAGAGTTAATACTCGGCCAGATTATACCTATTTAGATCTATTTCCTTTCCAAATCTATTGGATATGGCCATATTTTTAGCAATATTTATATTTATATCCATATTTGTTAAACTCAAATAGAGATGGATACGAAAAAGCAACGATCTTACTCCATATCCAAATATCTCTCTGCTTCTGTTTTTTTTTTTTTTTCCCGATAAAGCTCTGCTCCTTTTCAATCTTAAATATGGCTTTAATGAACTTCTAAAAAAACAAGCAACAATATTAACCAAAATTTGCCATCTCAGTATCGGACTTCATATCGGTGCTACATTAGTACAATGTCGGTACGGTACGAATTTTTTTTGCGCATTTGGTACGCTATCCGTGCCGGATATCGATATCAAACTGGTTTGGTACGGTATGTTCCGTACTGGTCTATTCGGGCTAGTAAGGCTTACCTTGATTATTAACATATTATTAGTTTAATATACCTTCTATAATTGATTTGGTAGTTCTTAAGTTTAACATTCCAATTTATATTTGCACTTGTATCCATACCGTTGAATCTGATTTGTATTAGTGTCCACTTAAAACAAATATGAAACGAATTTTAATACTAGATTGACATTCATATTTGTATCTATATTTGTCAATTAAAAATGGATATGGACTTGGATAATACTAATATGTAGATGTGCAACCCTAGATTATATTTATACATGTGAAATGTTGAGATTGCTTGCATACTAACTACCAAAGTTGTATGGCATTTTATATGGTCTTCAAATTATTTTGCCTAAAGATCCATGCTTTAAAAAAAAAAAAAAAAATCTGATGAGAGAAGGTTTTTTCTTTTGGTGGTAATTGACCAAATGAACAACCCCTACAATCAACCATGTTCAAACTACAATATTCTGAATAAAAAAAAATCCAATGCTCCATACAACTTTTTGAGGTGCAAACAAATCCATCCCTCGATGAAGTACGCAGGCTAACTGTCATAAAATATTCTCTGCACCATGAAAAGAAAGAAAGGAAGCAAGGAAGGAAGCAAGGATCGTTCTTAAATTTAGACAAGGATGGCAAAATGGAACAAACTTGCACCATCTACTCTTTTTGACCTATCCAACTTTTTACACAATCCATGCTATCTTTTTTTTAGACTTCAGTAATCTTATATCACTACAAGAAAATTGGGCATTAGCGACTTTTTTTTTGGCCATTCGCGACGCTTTTACGCGTCGGTAAAAACGTTCCTGATGCTTTCGAAAGCGTCGGTAAAGCATCGCCTATGCTACAGTGGAAAAAATATTTTTCGACGCTTCCAAAAGCGTCAGAAACTAGTGACGCTTTACCGACGCTTCTTAGCGTCGGTAATTTAGCAACGCTTCTTAAAAGCGTTGCCAATGAAGCACAACGTAGCGACGCTTTCATCGCAATTTAGCAATGCTTTAAAGTGTCGTTAAGTCAAACTTACCGATGCTTTATCATCGTGATTTTAACGACGCTTTAAAGCATCGTTAGGGTATTTTTTTAAAAAAACAAAAAATTATAAAATTTTGTTTACAAAATCAAATGCATACACATTAAACAAGATATACACATGGCACAATCAAACATATTTATCTAAACATTCATATTGTCAAATTGCATTCATACTATCAATTTACGTTTACAATGTACTTCAAAAAGCATAAAAAAATACATATAAAACTCCAAAATAAAAGCTTTAGGGGTCGATGGCATCACCATCTCTACGCGCAGATGAAGTATCAGGAACCTGTAAAAAAAAAAGAAGTTAAGAATACAAAAATTATTAAGTTTATTAACAAAAATATGATACTTATGTAAAATGTTCAAGTAGATGTAGTAATTTACCTGAGGAGGGATAAACTGATGCAACAAAGATGTATTCTGATCAATCTGAGCCCTCAAAGTTTGTATCACTGTCTCATGGCTCTGCTTCAACTCTTGTATCTCTGCCTTCAGATCATTAACCTCTGCAGTGCTACTACTCTGTCTAGCATCTTGAGTAGGGGTGGCAAAATATGATCCGACCCATGTTCGATCTGTCATAAACAGGTTTGGGTTTGGCCTAAACAGATTCGAGTCGTAAACAGGTCGACCTGTTTAACCTATTTATTAATTAGGTCGGATATGGATTTTAGATGTCTGACCCGTTTAAACTGTTTAACCCATTTAACTGTTGGGCTGATAGATAAGGGCCACAACCTACAAAGCCTAGGGCCGGCCCAACTTTTTGCCTCAGCTCGATTTCATTGCGTCAGCCCAATTACTCTCCGCCTCAGCCCAACTTTAGCGCGAGGCGAGGTCCAAGTCCAACGTCTCGACGTTTTGTCTGCGACTTCTCACTTCTCCTTAGGGGGTGTTAGGGTTTGCCATTTGTGGCTTTGTGCGCCGCCTGAGCCCTATTCCTATTTCCCTCCCTCTCTTGAGTCTCTCCCCTCTCCTCTCCTCTCCTCCGGATTCTTCGCCTCTCGAGCCCTCTCCTCCGGACGGATCGGACCTCCGCCTCCGCCCTCTCCTCCCCCTTGCTGACAACTTCCGCCTCCCCGTCGACGGCGACTGCGGTGGCTCGATGGGTCCTGGGAACCAAGGTTGAAGTTGAACGGAAGAGCTCATAAAGAGGACCTGGTCCTTGGATTTCTTTGGCTCCCGTCGTCTTCCCTCTCATATATGCGAGGTCAGATCCTCCACTCCACCGAGATAAGAAAGATCCTAGTTTCTCTATAGTTAGGGTTAGGGTTTATCCTATCTTCTTCTATTCTCTGTGGGATCTGAAATTTTGGCTATGTTTCCTTCATTTATTTTTTTAAAAATTCTTTTTTCGTTTACATATTTGAGTTGTGAATGCTTTTTGGATTATCATCTGTAACCTGTTGCTTTAGAGCTTTCCTTGATGAAGCCTTCAGCCACAAGGCGCATGCTATTTTTTTGGGCATTACTCCAGCTTCTCTCATTGTCTGAAGCATTTCTTCTACTTTCCATGGTTGTTTTACTTCGCCATATCCCCATATAAGCATGTCGAAGGTCTTTGTATTGGGATACACCAGATTCACACATTTCTGTAGAAACTCTTATTGCATTCTCCATGTTGGCAGTACTACAACTACACCACCCACTGATAATAGTTGTAAAGGTTACAACATTGGGACAGATCTATTTTCTTGATTTTTGTAATGAATGGGATCTATTTTTTTGATTTTTTTCTTATGCTGCTTAATATATAAAATAGGTTAGGTCGGATTGGGTTGGGTTAAGGCCTAAGGCTAATAGTCTAAGAAGTTAACTATTTATTAAACAGGTTTGGTTGGGCAGGTTAAATAGGTCTAAACATGTTAAATGAGTCGGGTTGGGCAAGCAGGTTAAACAAGTCGGGTTGGGCAAGCAGGTTAAACAGGTCGGGTTGGGTAAACAGGTTAAACAGGTCGGGTCGGGTTGGGCAAACAAGTTACCTGTTTATTAAACAGGTTAAACGAGTGAGGTCGTGTTACCTATTTATTAAACATGACAGGTTCATATTGTAATTTCTGACATGTTTAATAAACAGGTCGGATTCAGGTTTATAATTTCTGACCCGATCTGTATGTGACCCGATCTGACCCGATTGCCACCCCTATCTTGAGTATATTTACCCACTGCAGACAACTGAGTAGGGGTAACTCCAATACCATAACCTCTCACTCGACCATAATGCTCTGAGCCCATCAATTTGGTAAACACCTGAGCTTCGATACATCTGGTGTTGCCGATTGAAGATGACTCTTCGATACGCTCTGAAATAAAGGATGTAGCTCTGTCCTATATCCCTAAAAAATAATCAAATTAATTTTTGAAAAATTGAAAATCTTTGCCCTCTTTGCTTTAAATCAAATTTATTACTATTATTCCTGTTACACCTCTAACTCAAAACCCAATCGGCTATGTGACATGGACGCAAAAATCCTAGAGAAAAGCCCTAGATATCATGTAAAGCCTATAAGATGAATCTAATAACACCAGAATAGTCAATCATAAAGTTTGACCATAATCTAACCAAATAAATCCATCATTATCAAATAGCAAAGTTTACTTAATTACAAAAATTCAGATATTCATCTAATCTCAGAAAGTCAATTATCTAACTAATAATTCCGACACTCGAACTCCACGCCCAACCAATCCGAGATTAAGCATCCTACAACTTTGTAAGGAAAAAAAAAAGAGATGGTGTGAACTTTTACAGCCTGGTAAGAATTTATCACACTCACACTAATATGGATAAAGTAAAATTTAAAATAAAAGTTAGTTTTTAACCATACGACAATGAAAACAAAAATCATGAAATCTCATCTTGATTATTTAGCAGAGCTCAAATAAATCCATATAGATATGCACATTTAAATTTACGTCATCAAATATAAATTTCATTCAAGAAAATATATCAAGTATGTTATCAATCTAAAACTTTTGTTCAAAAGTAGTTTCAGATATCTTTTCTTTCGTGATCATCTAGATTTTTCCAATTTTATTTCTAGTTTGGACTATCCATGATTATGCTTCGGCCCATAATTGGCAAACTATAATTCCATACGTCGACCTATAGCATCATACCATGATATTCATACTTTGGCATGTGATGGCAAACTAAGATGTCATGATTCGACTTGTGATAGGCAATTCATAATACCCATGTTTCGACCTGTGGCAGCAAACCAAAATGTCACGATTTTGCATGTGACTAGCAATCCATAGCATAGGTAGTCCAAATTCTCTTTCCTCAACCATCAAGATCTTCACTTTTATCTTTGGCAAATAAATATAATTTCATATTATTTTGCTTGTCAAATCCAAAACAACAAGTATCATATTCGAAACAACCAAGATCATCAAATATTGGATACATGTATATTATAGATATGTGTGTGTGTGTATATATATTTAGATCAATAATCAATCGACAAGCATACTGTAGATGATGTAAAACCCAAAATCCTTGATATATGCAAAAAAAAACTTATATATATCTATATAGGTGATTGCGTGAAAGAATTCTTACTTTTATTAGCCACAACCTCAATTACAATGAATACAAGTCCACTCCTTGATCTATGAACTCGGGAGCAAGATTTCTTGTTCAACACCTTCTTGCCCAAATGGTTGTATCAAATCTTATCCTCAAATTAATTGTAAATAACCACCATTAATAATATTGAAATATTATAGATGGGCGAGTAGATGGACGCATAATGTTTGCCTGAGAGCCCTGGTTATGAAATATCGATTCAGAGCCCTTGGTCATATAATGCCAGCTTGGGACTCCTCCAAGGGTCGACTGGTCAACCTAGATTTATCTAGATATCTGGACCCTCCATTGGTTCGTAAGTTACGTAGAGAAATAGAGAGAAAATAAGAGGGAGAGAGAGAGCCCTCTCTCAAAAGAGAGGAAAAAAGAGGGCTCTAGGGTCGGCCGCCCCAATGATGTCAACCCTTGTTTTCTCTCAAAAGAGAGGAAGAAAGAGGGCTTTAGGGTCGACCACCACCATGGCGGTGGTCCCTAGCAACGGTAGTAGTAGCATTGGCCGTCGGTGATCAAAACATGGCCATGTTAAATGACAGCAGCCGATCCGGCTGAACAAGAAAAGAGAAATAATGGAGAGGAATAGGGCATCCAAATATGGCGACACTCTGGTGGCAATCTGGCCGATAAAGCTGTCGATGATGGCCAAGAGGCTTGAAGGCAGGTATAGAAGAGGGCTTGGGGTGGATTACCTCATTCTGATGAGGAATCGATGGTGGCTCGCCGAGAACACTCAACAAAAAATCAAGAAAACTTGATGGATTTTGCTTGCGATTGATCAGGGATTAAGAGCAAGTTGCATATAGGGAAGAGGGGAGGACCTTACTTTTATAGACTGAATCTTGGGCTTCGGCAAACCCTAGACTCCCTATGCCAGGCGAAATTAGGGAAGAAAATGGACTCGCTCTAGGTTCCAGGAATTTGCTTCTTCAGTCTCACGTGCGAGCCATGCGAGATACATTTTTTTTTTCCAATCTCATGCTAAGATTCTTGCGTGCTAAGATTCGTGCTAGCTTATGGGTTGGTTAATAGATCATGCCTTTACAATTCCTTTATCTATATGAGTGTGTGTAAGCGCTCTTTATGTTTGACAGAAGCACTCCCGTCTTTGTTCATGCTACTCCACTTAGAAGCTTCCATAGAGTTCAACTTCTTGTGGGCACTCTAGGATGAAGCTTGTTAGCAAAATTTTAAGGATCACGTAACAACTTGTATCATCTCATCATATTTTTCTTTGTTAGTGGGATTTGGTCGGTATTATTTTTCTTGGTTAGCATGATCTTATTAGAATAATTTTAAGGATCACATAATAACCTGTATTAGCCCATAATATTTTATATGTTAGTATGATCCTATATTAGCCTATATTATTTTTCTTATATGGAGTGTGTATAAGAGTATATATAACCCTTGAGATGTACTAAATGTGATGAAATAGAGAAATAAATTATTTTTTTCTCTCTTTCTTTTGTTTTCATCTTTTTCTGCAAATATTTTAACATGGTATTAGAGCCACCGATCACCTAATCTGTTGTCGCCATGTATTCTGCCTTTGCTATGGTCGTTGTTACCATGTTTAGAAGCTTTGAAGATCTCTATTGCTGATTTATCGATCTTTATTTTCTGGTGAATCAACACTCGAAGATTCTTTATTTTCTAGTGGATTCGCAGATCATCTATTTCTCTGCAGATCCTCTATTTACTAGTATATCAACATTCAAAGATCCTATATTCCTTAGCAGATCTACATATCCTTTATTTTCGGTAGATTAACATCCAAAGATCCTTTATTTCTTAATGGATTCGCAGTTCCTGTCCACCACTTTTCTTTTTAGTTTTGGATCTTCGGTTGTCTCTCCTTATCGAAGCTCAACCTATTTCTCTCAATCTCCAATTTTATTTGTTGTTTCTAGCTCCTTCACTATCTAGTTTGAGATCTCTTGCTCCTTTTCTATAATGCCTCCATCTACGAGGATCGTCGATCTTCGGTTGCTTTTTCTCTTAGCTCTATCTTCGTTATAATTGTATTCTTCTATGTGTCTTCTTGTTGTTACATTATCGGACAAGTCAATCAGCTACATTGTCAAACACATCAATTTGCCGTGTTAGCTTTCTGATATGTCGCATCACTTTCTAAGCTGCTATGTCGGCTTCTGTTCTGCCATATCAAATTCTATATTGTCACATCAGATTGACACATCAGTCTGCCATATCGGTTTCTGAGTTATTATCTCAACTCCTAGCTTGCTATATCAGCTTCCGAGCTATTATATCAGCTTGTGTTCTGCCACATTAGGTTTTGTGCTGCTACGTCAGCCTTTGATCTACCACCACGTCCGCCTCTGAGCTCCCATGTAAGCTCTTAGTCTGTCACATTAGCTTCTGAGTTGCTACTTCAGCTCTTGATCTAGTATATTAGTTTCTGCGTACATTCGTGATCTAGTTTCCAAACTTAAGTTGACACCTATAGTACCATCTTGAGTTTGAGGAAATGATGTTAGCATAATTGTAAAGATCGCATAATAACCTGTAACAACCCATAATATTTTTCTTAGTTAGCATGATTCTGTATTGGTCGGTATTATTTTTCTTTCTTAGCATGATTTTGTTAGAGTGATTTTAGGAATCACATAACAATTTATATCAGCGCATAACATTTTTCTTTGTTAGCACAATCCTGTATCAGCCTATATTATTTTTTTATATGAAGTTTGTATACGAATATATATAATTTCTGAAATGCAATGAATGTGATGAAATAAAAAAAATAAAATTATTATTATTTTTTTTCTTTCGTAAATATTTTAACAAAGCTCAAACCGAATGACCTCTCCTTTTTATCTATAGGTTAAATGTCCTGGCTATGTGTTGAATGTTATCGCATGAGCAAGCCGGCCACCACGTATGGTACTCCATTGTAACCATTTTCGAAGACGATGACCAAAGACGACAACAGGAAGAAGACACCTCCGTCTTGCGGTAGTGCTGTGATGGAATCTTGCCGGGCTCTATGTAGCCTAAAAAGAAATGAACTTGCCCGCTACGCTATCGTCATTGGCTAACCAAAGTTGGCATGTAATATCTTCCATCTCAGCATGTTTTGCTTGGCTAATAAATGTTATTTGCTAGTCCAAGTGAGAACAGGCAATTGCTCACAACCCGAAGAAATAGGAGAGGTGTACTTGCCCAGTGGGAATCCAAGGAAACCACCACAAGCCAAACACGAGTCCGGCTCGGTGAGCGCTGGTCCCATTTTTAAGCAAGCCTCTTTTGTAGAACAATGGATTGGATGGGAGATGACATCTTAATTATAAAGGTTTTGTTTAGTTTAGTTTCGGAGTAGGTTGGCTTTAGAAGAAGGAAAGAATATTCCTCCTCCACTTTATTTTGCAGCAAACCCCGCCATTTTATGCAATAGAATAGTTTACCAGCCCAAGATAAGCAAGCCTCTTTTGTAGAGCAATGGATTGGATGGGACATGACATCTTAATTATAAAGGTTTTGTTTAGTTTCGGAGTAGGTTGGCTTAGGAGAAGGAAAGAATATTCCTCCTCCACTTTATTTTGCAGCAAACCACTCCATTTTATATAATAGAATAGTTTTCTAGCCCAAGATCAAGAGAAATTATAGTCTTATCCAGTACTAAAAGGTGCCTAATGCCCGAATCGGCCTGTGGTGCCAAACAAAGGCCAGAAGCCCAGCCCAGCCCGTCCAAGAGAAGAATGGGCACCGCTTCTCCCAGTCCCTTCCGCTGAAAGGCCAGCCCTCCTCCACTTCCGGATCTCCCCCAAACTTCTGCCAAGACCGCATCTTCCCTCCGCCGCCGCCGGCCCCTCCGCCCAAGTCTTCAGCCTCCGCCACCGCCTGGGGCGCCGCCTGGTCGTCTTCGTCGGCACGGAAGAGACCGAGCTGGGCGTCTCCAGTGGTGTGGAGCACAAGGATGCCAGCACTGAGGATTTGGAATGCGTTCAGCGGATCCGAAGGGTTTTTTACTCTCACTCATCTTCACTCAGTTGGCTACTTTTAAATCTCGGTCTCAATTTCTTTCTTCTTTTCTCTTTGGCAGGGGGTGGGGCTTCTCAAGAAGAACAGAGACATGCTCTTTGGCGAGGTAAGATCATTTCTGTCTTCGATTTCGCTTCGATGATTCATTAATTTCATCGTTCCGAATCTCTTATATTAAATCGTTAAAAGTTAGTGAAAAATTTGGCATTTCCAGTATAGGAGTAGTTAGAAAATCTGTTCCTAAGCGGCAGAGGCAAAAAGGTTAGCTTGCAAGACATTGGCTATGCTCCTGCGACCACTACATATTTTCAGTCCCTCCAAGGGCTTATATCCAGTTGAAAATACCAGATCAGTGGTATAGAAGACTTAGAAAGAATGCCTTGCAACATGAACAGAAAGGGATTTCTACTAAAACACCTTTCTTTTTAGAATGGACTCTAAGGAAAGCGCACTTTTGGCCATGCAGATGAAATCAAAAAGGAAGTGCAGGGTTCAGGAGACGATCTAGCTTCTTCACTGGATAATTTGTTGGTCTTTAAGAAATAATCCATTGAAATACAAATTCTATTTTATTTTTAATGTACTTGAATTCTCTTAAATGTTATCACGGAGAGAATACTAACGTAAGACCTGGAGGCCTCATCACCAGTGGAGTTCCAACAGGCAGATATAGCGAACTCGTAGAGAATACTAACTCGTAGAAAACACCATTGCATGGTTTATTTTTAGATGTAGAAAGATATTACCACATTACAGGCTGCTCAACAAGTTAAAGATATGGTCCCAGCAAACCCTTAATAGAGTTGAAGATATTATGAGATGGCCATTATACAAATACATGAGTTTTCTCGGGGAAGAAGACTCACTTATGTTTGATGTTTCTGTGCAATATATATGGACAGTGAACAAATGAAGTGTGCAAATTGTTAAAGATGAAAGGAATGAAGACTGAGAAGAGGAGAAAGTTCAGGAGAAGAAAGGGGAAAAGCTTGGGAAGAAACAGAGTTGTATTCCATTCAATTCTCTTCCGTGTACATTGCTCTGTTTAAATAGAGCGGGAGTAACTGATTAACTGTAGTAACTAATTACAGTTTAACTAACTAAAAACTGTTATAACAACTAATCCAGTTGTTAATCTTTAACTAATTCTCTTATCCACATTAACAGAAATAACGGAATTTTCTTGGTTTTTGTTTGTTAGCCATTGTTTGTTCCTGTGTGTGCCAGAGAGAGAAAGAGCTTTAGCTATTTTAACACTCCCCCTCAAGATGGAGTGTGTATATTATGCACACTCATCTTGGATAGTAATGAATGAAACAAAGGACCACTAACTGCTTTAGTAAAAATGTCACCTAGCTGAGTTTGAGAAGATACATGTAAAGTATGGATAACTCCTCGAATTTTGTCTCTGACAAGATGGCAGTCCAACTCTATATGCTTTGTTCTTTCATGAAAAACTGGTTTGGCAACAATATGAAGAGTGGCATGATTATCACAAAACAAATTTGCTAGCCTATTATGTTTTTCTTCCAAATCTGCAAGTATAACAACCATTGAATTTCACAAGTAGTTGAGGCCATTGCTCTATATTCTGCTTCGGCTGATGATCTTGATATTGTGTTTTGCTTCTTAGATTTTCAGGACACCAATGCATTTCCCAAAAATGCGCAATACCCTGTTATTGACCTCCTTGTATCTCGACAACTTGCCCAATCTGAATTTGAGAATACTTTTAGATGAAGATCATTGGAGGCTGAAAAGAAAATCCCTTGTGCTGGTGTGCCTTTAATATATCTAAGAGTTATGTGAGCTGCATCCAAATGAGGCTGCCTTGTTTGATCCAAAAACTGACTTAATGCTTGAACAACAAATGACAAGTCAGGTCTAGTGATAGCGAGATAAAGTAACTTGCCAACTAATCGTCTATATGCTGTTGGATCTTTTAACAATTCTCCAGAAGATCTTTCAAGCTTCATGTTTTGCTCTATTGGGGTTTTGGCCGCTTTTACACCAGTGAAACCAACATTCTCAAGTATTTGTAATGCAAATTTTCTTTGATAGACTGATATTCCTTTTGTAGACCTAGCTACTTCTAAGCCCAGAAAATATTTCAAAATTCCTAAATCTTTAATTTTAAATTGATGATCAAGTGCAGATTTGAGAGCATTGAATTCTTCTAAATCATTTCCAGCAAGTATAATATCATCAACATATACTAAAAGAACAATAAATGAATTAGCCTTTGATTTGATAAACAATGTGTAATCTGCTTTAGACTGCTTGAAACCTTGCTGAATTAGGAAATCAGAGAATTTAGCAAACCATTGCCGTGATGCTTGCTTCAAACCATACAATGATTTATTCAGCTTACAAACTACTTGTGACGATGAAGACTCCCCCTTGCTGCCAAATCCAGGAGGCATTTTCATATAAATTTCTTCATTTAAGTCACCATGTAAAAATACATTATTAACATCAAGTTGTTGCAAATGCCAATTTCGAGCTGCAGCTACTGCCAACAAAGTTCTAACAGAGGTAAGTTTAGCTACTGGAGAAAAAGTGTCAGTAATCAAAACCTTCTTTTTGAGTGTAACCTTTAGCAACCAAACGAGCCTTTAATCTTTCCACAGTACCATCTGATTTAAGTTTTATTTTGTAAACCCATTTGCAGTCTATGAGATGTTTTCTCGGTGGTAAAGAAGTGAGAGTCCATGTGTTGTTCTCTTCTAAAGCTTGAATTTTTTTAGCCATAGCCTCACACCATTCAGGTTTTTTAGCAGCTTGTTCAAAAGAAGTAGGTTCCTCAATATTGGAAAGACTGAGTGTGTTGGCAAAATGACAAGGGAAAAGTTTGTCATATCAAAGATATTGAGAAATATCATGAGGATTACCTGAATTATAGAGAATTGTGCTGCTGGAATTGACTGGCTTGTAAGATGAGGTGGCTAATTGACAATGATAATTTTGAACATAAGAAGGTTTTTTTCGTATCCTAGTTGACCTTCTAGGAGGAGGAATAGGAGAAGAAAAAATGGATTGTTCTGTGGCTTGTTCTGTATAGGTAACATTAGGATGGAAATCAACAAAAGAATGATTGATAGAAGAAGAAACTACTTCAGGAATAGGATGTGGGAAAACAAAAGCATCGGTATCATCAAAATGAACAGATTTAAAAGGAAACATATCTTCATGAAAAACGACATCACGACTAATGAATACAGAATGGTTTTCAAGATCAAAGACCTTATATCCCTTAATTGCATAAGGATAGCCAATAAAGATGCACTTGTGAGCTCTTGAATCAAATTTAGATCTAGCTCGGTTTAATGAAGAGGCAAAGCACAAATAACTAAAAGTTCTAATATGGTTGTAGTCTGGTTTTTGTGCAAGTTCAAAAGGTGTTTTACCTTTTAAGTAATTGACTCGGGAGTCTATTTATAAGATAAGTAGCAGTAAGAATGCATTCTCCCCAAAATTTGAGAGGTAACCCTGCTTGAAATCTAAGGGCTCGAGCAATATTTAACAAATGTTGATGTTTTCTCTCCACAATTCTATTCTGTTGTGGAGTTTCAACACAAGTTCTCTGATGAATTACCCCTTTCAAAAGAAAGAATTCTCTAAGGTTAAACTCTGAACCATTGTCAGATCTAACACTCTTAATTTTGCGGTTAAATTGAGTTTCAACTAGAGTGAAAAAAGACATAATTGCGGACTGTGTTTGTGCTTTGGACCTCAGCAAATAAACCCATGTAGATCTACTATAGTCATCAACTATAGTTAAAAAGTATTTAGAACCATCAAGTGCTGAAACATCAAATGGTCCCCATAAGTCACAATGTATCAAATCAAATGGAGATGTAGACTTTATTGTACTGAATTTGAAAGGTAATCTATGTTGTTTTGCAAGAGGACAAACATCACATTGATGTATATGATGCACATTTATTTCAAGTATATCATTCTGCAGAAAATGCAATTTGGTAGATGAAGGATGTCCTAACCTATAATGCCAAATGTCTAAGATTGTATTGAAGACATTATTCACTAGATGTTTAGAGGAACTATTTGAATCAACCATCAAGTAAAATAGTCCACCTCTTTCTTTAGCAAGTCTAATCGTTCTCCATGAGCATAGGTCCTGAATAAAGCAGAGTCCAAGGGAAAAAAATAGGCAGCAATTCATATGTTTCAGTAGAGAACTAACTGAAATGAGGTTGAAGGAGAAGGATGGCACGCAAAGAGCATTGTGTAGGGTGATATGCTCAAACAATTCAACATCCCCTATACGAGTAATAGCAACTGAACTTCCATTTGGAAGCTTAACAAATCTGGAAACAGTGGCAGTAATTTTGCTAAGAAGGGAGATAGGACAGACCATATGATCTGTGGCTCCAATATCTAACACCCAAACATATGCATCATGGTTGAGAGAAATGTTGCAGATCATAGAGTTTTTACCTGCCAAATTCGCTAGAGATTGATCCTGAGAATTTGAGGTGCTACCAGGCTGAAAAACAGAAGACTGCGCCTTATCATCTTGTGCTTGAACCAAAGCAAGCAATTGTTGATACTGTTCTCGAGTAAAAGAAAATTCTGAAGATTGTGATGCATCATAAGACCCTTTAGCTGAGGTGGTAACCGTTCGTGGATGTTGTGAGATATCAAAAACTCCCGTTGAAGCCATCTGTGGGTACTGTGAAACATCAAAACCATGGATTTGCTGGTTCTGCTGAAGCTGCATTTGATTAGCTGCACTTGAAGCAGAGTTCCTTGACTTTGCTTTGTATCCAGGTGGATATCCATGAACTTTATAGCATCTATCAATTGTGTGTCCCAAAATACCACAATGACTGCAAAGAGTTCTTTCCCTTCTATTACCAGATCTATTAAAGTTTCTTGTAGAAACATTGTTTGAATGTATGGAAGCATTCAAACTTCTCCCAAGCATAGCAACATAATCTGAATTCTATGCAATGGTAGCAGAAACTTCTCTCTGCTTTTCTTCTTGTAAAATTAATGAAAACACTTTATTAATTGATGGGATTGGATCAATCAGGAGTATTTGTCCTCTAATATGAATGAACGATTCATTCAGTCCCATAAGAAACTGAATCACATATTCTTCTTGCCGATAATGTGCAAGGTTATTTGTGGCTCGACATGAACAGATAGGAAGTGATCTGTAACTTCCTAATTCATCCCACAATGATTTGAGTTTGGTGAAGTAGGAACTAACCGAAGTATTGTTCTGATTCAAGGATGAAATTGTTTTCTTCAGCTGAAAAATTCGGGGGCCATTCGTTTGAGAAAATCTCTCTTTGAGATCGAGCCATATTCCATGCGCACTGTCAATGTAAAGTACGCTTGCTCCTATCTTCTTAGAAACAGAATTCAAAATCCATGAGCTTACCATGTGATTACATCTCTTCCAGGCTGAGTAGAGAGAATTTCCTAGGCTTGGTATGGTTGCAGATCCATCGATGAAGCATATCTTGTTCTTGGCACTGAGTGCCATCTCCATGGATTGGCTCCAAGATGCAGAGTTATCACTAGTCAGCATTTGGGATACTAGCACAGCTCCAGGACTGTCACCATGATGAAGATAGTATAGGTTTTCCATATTATCTTCTCCCGAATTGAACAGAGGATTGGCATTTGAACCATGAGGAGCATCGGAAGATTGCTCTGATACCATGTTAAAGATGAAAGGAAAGAAGACTGAGAAGAGGAGAAAGTTCAGGAGAAGAAAAGGGAAAAGCTTGGGAAGAAACAGAGTTGTATTCCATTCAATTCTCTTCCGTGTACATTGCTCTGTTTAAATAGAGCGGGAGTAACTGATGAACTGTAGTAACTAATTACAGTTTAACTAACTGAAAACTATTATAACAACTAATCCAGCCGTTAATCTTTAACTAATTCTCTTATCCACATTAACAGAAATAACAGAATTTTCTTTGTTTTTGTTTGTCAGCCACTGTTTGTTCCTGTGTGTGCCAGAGAGAGAAAGAGCTTCAGCTATTTTAACACAAATCCACTGTAATAAAATTCGTAGTTTAACATTAATGATCACTTAAAGGATAGCATAACTTCTTATCTTTGAGCATAAGTATAACTTCACATCTTGCATCCTGCATTAGCAGTCCTAATGATGCTAATGTTTTTATAGGTGAATGAAGGGAAAATTCCAGGGAATCGTGTCGCTCTTCGGTTGCTTGCTAAGGGGATGATCGAATGGCCTGATCTTGAGGTAATACTATTTTTCTTTTTTTCTTTTTGAGTAATACCCAGGATTTGAACCCTAGACCTCCTGAAGGGAAAGCCTTTAAGTAATACTTGTTATTTCTCATTATCCTAATAGCCTATTGAAATCGCTAATCGTTGATATGCAGAACTGTCGATAACTATTGAGGTTTCTTTTAGCATGGACGAGTACTAAAGGATCCTTATTATGCTTTTAAACTAAATATGGAAAAGATTGTACTTTTTGAAGGTAATAACAAATTGTGCTGGTTTATTGAGTTTAGAAAAAGAGAATATTACAAAACTCTTGAAGGTATCCACTAAACAATCCTAATTTCGTATAACTATACCAACTATCCTCAATCTATTCATTAAGAGTAATGCTCTGGGGCCTAACCCTGGTACCAAAAGAAAAGTGCTGCACAGATTGCCTGCCATGTGGCATGAGGAGGGATTGGTGCATTTGACAGGGTTAATGCTATTCATGTTGGGATTCTAGTTTAAAGCACCAATCATTTGTTTTGCCTTCCATATGTACCATATCTGCTATGTTATACCTTGAATTCACCCATGGTCTTTGAACTGCTGTATCAACATATATCATGGTGTTATCACTGTTATGTTCCATGACGTTACTTGATACAAGACCCAAGTAATCTTAGTAGGGACTTCTATGGTTACTAGACTTGGCTCTTTTCTGTTGCAAGAAGTCTTTCAGGGGTAAGTTTCTTTTAGGGAAACCAACTACCAGTGAAACTGAAACCACACCATCGTTCATTGTTTGAGTTGAGTCACTTGGGCAAGGGGGCTTACTGCATGGGTCTTGCTTGGTTAGAGGCTGACCAAACTATCTGCCCCCTCTGTGGGTCCAAGTTTGCAGGATAAAGTGATTTATCTTAAAAACAGAAACAGAAGCATTGTTTTCTTTCATTCTTGCAATTCTCTACATATAAATGTTACATTACCTTCAATTTTTGCTTTAATTCAACCATACGTGAGCCATTAGTTTACTTATATCATTCAAAATAACTTGAACCTGCACGGATGCTGCTTACCAGGAGCATCTTTTTCCCATCTAATAGGATTGGTTGGTGCCTTTTTCAATCCTCATTTTTTTTTTCTTTTGTTTAATTTCTTTGGTAAGTTTGAAGCACCAAAGAAGAGTAGTCCTAGCAAATCTCTACATGCAAAAGCAACAGACACAATGTTGACCCAGAAGTGGCTGCAAAGAAACTCAACATAGATTGGGATTCAGCTGCTGATATTGAACCTGGAGATGAGAATGATAAGATAGAAGTTCCCCCTGCTGTGGTAAGTATCAAAAGTCCATAACTCCTGCTTTTAAGAAATTTATGTGCAGAGGGAACAGTCTGGGTTTTGAGTCCATCCCACTATGGATTGTATCTTTTACTGCCAACATTTTGCACTTGACTGATTGATATAAACTATCATCACTTTGTTGGCTTTAATCCTTGCCTATGAACATACAACCAGTATGGTATGATGGACTCGATCTTTTTGTCCCCCCTTGATCTTTCCTGCTCTTTGTTCATGTTTTCAGATACATCGCATTGCCTGACTGTGCAAGGGGTATGGTGCTCTTTACCTGGTGACAGCTTTGCCACTTCTAACTGGGCTGTCGGTTGTACTGATCCTATTCTACAATTCTGTCCAGAGCAGTTTGGCAAATTTATATATCATTCTGTATTTTATTTGTAAAGTTTTTCTCTAATTTATTAGTCAATATATTCTTCAGAAATCTGCCAAGAATTTTGTAATTAACTATAATTGATGATGAATTTGGTATTCGTTTTTTATGTGATACAGCCAACACTATGCTGCTGTAGGCATTATTTGTGATCTTTTTATTTGCTATATGGCCATGTAATCGAAAATATATTGGCCCAAATGCGCAAGATTACATTTTCGCATGTGTTCTAGCTAAAAGTTCTTACTCGAATTTGTACTGAGGGTTCCTAGTTGCTGTAAAGAATAAAAATTCCTTTTCTATTTGGATTGTTTGGTCCTTGAACAGTGGTTAACATTTGCTAGATTATCTCACTCGGACAACTCAGGCTACTTTTGTTGCTGACTAAGATCATGTTATTGTTGAATAATAGCTAGCACCATTTGCTTGTATTGAGGTTCCATGCAGCACAAATCATCGCAACAAATTTTATGACAGATTAATGGCCTTTACCTTTTTATTTCGAAGATTTCACTGGAGGGATCTTCATGTGTTGGACAGTTAACAAATCAATCATTATTTCTTACAGGAACTATGGTGCCCTCATCTATAGCCAAAGCAGTTCAATCAGATGGTCCCCCAAAATGTGGTTTTTCCAAGTGGTATACAAACTTTGGTCAGAAATTAATGCTATTATTGCCTCTATTCAATTGCAGGTGTAGAATGATTGAGAACAGCAAAGCATTAATGGTGTTTTATACGACTGAATGACACCTGAACAACTAATAATCCTTATAATATATTACTAAAGAATGCAACCCCGGTTCCATACATCATAGAATGAAGGACTGATGGCTAAGAATTATTCTTTGGAATCTGTGTTTGGTCAACAGCTTAACAGCCAGAAAAGAACATGCACAACACTATGCTGATCGTGCTCGCCACCTTCTCCCTTTGTCAGTATCTATCTCTTCAAACACATCAAACCATCAATGATTTCTCTTGCCAAAGACCAATTGACATGCCATGGCTACCTGTGAGAAAGAGTATGCGATGGAAGGCTGTGAAGCCTACGAGGAAGAAGTGAAAAAAGATGTGAAGGAAGAAGAGGAGGATCTTTGCAGTGAAGAAAGCTCGATTTCCTACCAGCTCTATAGCTCACATGTCCAACCAGACAAGGAGAAGCAAATCTCTGTGGATCCTGTGTCCCTGAAGCAACTAGCAAAGGTGGGAGATCATCTGTCACAATCACCACTGACTCTGCCGCCGCTCCGAAAGCCTAAATTCATCAGCTGCAGTCTTCCAATTAGCGTTCTCGTCGCCACAATCTGGTTCAGCTGCAACGAAGAGCTTCAAGAAATGGAGAATTCCAGCACAAACAGCCCCACCCTGCTTTCCACTCCTTGGCTCGCCAGCGATCCACAAATCCATCTCATATCAGCCAACAGCAAGGAATTCCCCTCCGTAGGAACAAGTCTTGTGGTGAGGGGAGATCTTCTGCGCCATCAGATGAGTTCGACATTCTTAGAAGTCCCGGCATGAAGCTGCCTGAAAATGGAGTTCGTATTCTCTGCAACTGCACCGACGATGCTGGCTAGTGTAGGGACTCTGAAGAGCTTGATCCTCGAGCGGAAGAAAACTTCAAATGCGGGGTATTGTGCTTGTTTTTGCCCGCTTTCTCCAAGAAGAAACAAGTAGAAGCTAGCCGAGATGAGCAAGGAGAGCAGAGAAGCACCGTGTCAAGAGCGGCTTCTCTTGAGAAATTTGAATGCGGGTCATGGTCTTTCTCTGCCACCTTGGATGCTGATGATGAAGCTGGTGAGTCCTATTTCGACTTGCCTCTGGACGATGCCAATTCAGCGGTCAAGATGGCTTTTGTGTATGATGAGGATCGGATGGTGGTCTTGAAAAAGTGCACGTCAAATTTGACTCCAAGGAAGTCGCACGAAGCATCGAATCGCCATGTTAGATTCTCTACGTCAACCCCTACCTTGTATCCAACACCTCCAACCGCTGCTTGCATCACCCCACGATGGCGGAAGGCTAGAGAGGAATTCGATGCATTTTCAGAAGCACAGAGCACATAAGTTTTCATTGCATATTTCTTCTGACGTTGAGGTGTCTATTGGATAATTCATTGTACTCGTGCATCTCATTGGAACTCCAAGTAGTATCTCTCTCTCTCTCTTCCTTCTAGTGTTTTGCAGATTAGTTCCTGAAATCTACCTTCATTGTTGATGTAATCAATGAAATCTTAATAATTGCATTGGCACCGAGGTGTTTTTTTTGGGTACATCGGCAGCTCACATTAGTCTTGCGTGAGCACTGCCATCTGAGTCAAAGGACAAAATACTACATAGGGGTAGAGAAACAGATATAAAGCGAGTCTATAGAATATCTCCAGAATGATGAGTAGCAAAGAAGGCAATCCTATCAGCAGCTCTATTCATCTCTCAGAATATGTGCACAATTTGGGAGACATCACACTTTCTCAATAGCCGCCGAATGTCTTCTAAAAGCAAGTGGTCGAGCACACCCAATCCCTTCTGTAAAATTCGGTCAATCACCTCCGCAGACTCTCTCTCCAGAATGATTATTTGGATCTCTAGAACTCGCCTCACATAGGAGACTTTCTCCCAAGCGGCCTGAGCTCTGCCCTGAAAACTGATAACTCAAAGGTGCAGTGCCCTCTTGCCAGGGTGTTATTTTCAAAAGACAAAATTCACATTTTGCCCCACAAACAGACCAGAGAGCACCCTGGTTCGTAGCCCATGGAGGTAGGAAGAGGCTAAGCAAACGAGGAGTACGAAAGCACTTTGTTTCTGCTGTCGTCTTCGCTGGCCAGCTGCCAAAAATGGTTGCCATCGAAGGCGTGGAACTCATAAGGGAAGTATAGCTTTGGTGGTGCCGGCACACGACTTGCAGGGTTGTCCGTGCTCATTAATGCTGCAAGCAGAAGCAGTTTATTCTTCTCTAAAACTTTGGCTAGGCTTGAAAGCTTGCAGCCAATTACTAGAGAATAGTTAGACAGTCCAATTACTAGAGAATTTAATTAAAGAATTAAATCCATGCCTACTTCCCACATCTCTACTTTTCTTTCTCTTATCTAAAAAGGAGGCATTGTTTGTGCTCAGCTTTTTATTCACCATGTGTACGCTGGTACTAATAATGAAATTTAAATCTTTTCTGCATTCTATATTATTATTAATAAGTAAAAGTCATATATTAAATAAATTAATGTATTAATTAATTACAGGCTATAGAATAATATTTTTAATCACATGTAGACACTGATATTAGTGGGAAGATGATTTTTAATTTGGTATATAAACACCTCCATTGGGGCAGTGCCTCACTTCCTTCGTGTTTCCTTCAAAAAATTTGTTATATAAACATCATAACAATTGCAAAGAATACATATAACAATTGAAATCAATATATCATATACTCATAATGAATTTAATATAATATAACAATTATATATAAAAATAAATATATTTGTAATAATTAACAAATATTTAATATTATATATAATATACTCATATTTAGTTTTAACTCAAACTCAAATCACTTGACATATTTATGATTTTAAAATTTACTACAATCTATACTCTAACCTGCAAATATTTAATTTATTTTATGATTTTAAATAATAGCTGTTGCAATATCGTAATGGTCAATGATGGTTTGGACGAACCTATGTAATATTTTCAATTAATTTATTATACAACTATATTATATTTTAAAAATAAATAAATAATCATATTCAAGCATCATGCTAGTTTGACCCCAAAATTAAATGCTTGGAGCATTTTAGAGAAATTAGGAAAGCAGGACTTTAATTTCTCCGCAGCATCCTCTTAAATTACTGTTTATTCCTTAAAAAAATCCATGATTTGATGATTTATTTAATGAGAAAAAGAAGATTTCAGGACAAAAATTTCTCCTGCTCACCATCTACAGCGGCCAGTGTTGCATTATCTCCTTGTCATTGCCCCTTCTACTCTTTTACTGAAATCTCAGAAATTTCTTAGAACTAGAAATATTTTAAGAGTTTATTGCAATAAATCACCATCAATATGCTTTCTCAACAAAGAGAAGGTGGGAGGCGAGGAGGGCATGAATAAATATTTGGCGTCCTTCATATGTCATTTCATTCAATGAAATAACACTTGAAAGAATATCATGTTTAACAAATTATTAGGGAATGCAACATGTATTACAAGTAAAAAATTATCTGAAGACCCAATTTAATATCTTTTGTTTGTATCATATTAAAGCATGAATGTATCAATGGCCTCATGCCATATATCATGGAGGTGATTTTTGGTAACATAGCCCTTCTCATCCAATGTGGAAATTTCCACCCTTCTCAAAGTCAATTCATGAAGATCTAATCCCCGCTGCCTTATTCTTGTTGCGGTTCAGATATCTCTCTCAACTTGATCTCCATGTACCACCACCATGGGCTTCCCAGCCCATCAGTCAATCTCCAGACGTGGACTTGGTGAATTAAGCCTGAACATGCGGCATATACCAAGAGTTTTTTTTTCTTTTTCAACGGAGCCTCCAAATTAGTGAGCCGCAAAGAAAATGCGTGATCTGATGAAAGCCGCACTCCTCCAGTAACCTACAAATTTTATGTATCAGCGCCCGTCCTCAACTATGCAATTCCGACCTCGGATCTACTTAATCACCGTGGCCGAAAATGATCCAAAGGTTTCGAGATGAACCATCTTCAAATAAACATCTGGTATGACATCGATGAGAAGAGCCAAATTTCAGAACGTACAAATCCTTAGGAATTACGACGCTATCACCATTAACAACGCTACCTAATTAAGTCCGTTTCCAGCCGACCGTTTTGTTGGACTCTTGTACCTCGCCACGACCTAACGGCTGTAAAGGGACAGAAAATTACAAAAAGCGTGTCCCACCACGCACGCGGCAACTGCGGCACTCCACACGGACGAACCTCAACCGACATCCCCATTTGATCAGCCATCACCACACGGAAATGGAGGAACCTCCGGGGTTCGGGCCGTATCTCTAGCTGCGAATAAACAATACCGTTGTTAAATCATCCGTTGCACAAATCTTAAAATACTCAAATTCTTTTCTTTTGTTCATCCATGGCAGCTCCGGGTAGCCTGATGCGCTCATAAGTCATAATATATTGTATTTTAACCTTTTTTTTTTTTAGATGTATCCATACTAGGCGAATCAACTATTTCAGAAGAAAAAAAAATCGAAAGCTTTAATCATTTTCTCAAAAACGAAGTATTTGTAGAAAGCTAATTAGCCCAAAATAGAAGGGAATCTATCTATCAGATAAGCCTATACTCCATTTTTATATAATAAGAAGCGCCCACCATCAACAATATAACCAAAAAAATAATAATAATTAAAAACCGTATACAAAATTAAACAAAAAAAAAATCATGCGTATATAATAATGAGATGAGAAGAGTCAAAGAGCGTAGGTATCATTGGCGCGTGCGCTGGAGGCGGGAACCAAGGGCCTTGAGCTCGAATCTCTTGACGGAGCCGGCGAGTTGTCGGAGGGTGGGATCGAAGACATAAGGGTTGCCGTCGAAGGTGAGGGTGGTATCATTAACGAACACCTTGCAAGGATATCTTCTGTCGGCAATGGTGCCATGGTAGTGGAAATACCTAATCCTGCCTTCCGTCTTGTGAAGGTTCCTCCCAACCATGTTCTGAGACATGTGAACCCCCGTCGCGAAGACATTGCGAGGCTGGATCGCATATTTCCGATCCCTTCTCACTCCTCTCTTCACATCCCTGTACACCAGCTTCTCAAAGCCCCACATCCTACCACATTGGGAAGAACATATAGGAATCAGTTCCTAGAGCCAGAATAAGGGCACTCAATCACACGCTTCAAAGGAACAATTCAAATGAACCAGGCGAGCAACAGCCAATAGCCACTGCTTCACGCGGCATTGTGCCATCCATTTTTCTAACCCATCCCACCAACCATATTGAATTAATCATAGAGAGCAAGCTGGTACTGATGCTATCTTTAGTCTGTGTCCCATAAAAATAAACTAAATACATTGCATATGGTGTTGTTTGTGTATATTGTGAATTTATAAAATAAATTAAATGATAAATCGATGAATAAATAAATCTGATCTCAAATAAAGATTCAACTATGTAAGATCAAGACTAGTGTTTCACACTATGTCCTTAAGACATATTTCGCCCTCCACATAGGTGCTTTGGATCTCTTGAGCGTCTGCCTCCCAGGATACAATGATCTTCACAAACAAAAGGAGCACACTAATTTGTTTGTACGACGAACTAAAAATTAAGTTTTTGTACTCTTTTTGAATGAACTTATTAATGCTCTCTAAGAACTCTAGAATGAGAGAACTAGATGAATTGGAAAGATTCGGTGTTTAAAATGGTTGGAAGAAGGCTCTATTTATAGAATTCATGATGACTTTTCAGAACAGACATCAATTGAAGAGACATGTCTTTTCTATTTAAATGAATAGACACATCTCTATGAATAGTCATGTCTTTCATGTTAACAGTCATATCTTTTAAATGAAAAGATGCATCCATACAAATGAATAGATGCATCTCTTTTGATGCAACTCTTTTTGAAGAGACATACCTCTTCTAAGAAGCAACATTTCAAGTAGGTTACTTTGGAGCCTATTTTCTCATTCACCTCTTATTGTCTAACAAATAATATGCAATGTATATATATATTCTTAATTTAACCAATGTTATTCTAAGTTCTTCCACCAGAAACAGACGCTTGAGACAGAGTTTAGGCTGCAGCACTAGACAGCTATTTCAGAAAAAGATATATGGGAAGCAGACAGATTGGTAAAGTGTTTGTATACACATCAATTCCGAACCCAAGCTTGAATAACAAAACATTAATTACAGCTAATAAGAAGATAAAATGGCATCATCTGTGCCAATAGGTCTTGAATATCTCTGTTCTTAAATTAAGATAATGTTATAAGTGCCACCACCAGAAACAGACTCATTGTACAATTCACACTGTAGCAAGACAACGGCTAATTGACTGAAACAGTTGGCAGAGAAAGAGAACCAGAAATCTTGCATATGAAATATTAATTCTAATCACAAGCTGGATAGAACTACTACTCTTATAAGCAGAAAAAAAAAGAAGAAGAAAGCAACTCCAATTTCAAAAGTGCTGAACAGAAGAAACGGCAATGCTGGTTGAGGTAGAGCAATTGGAACTCACCTTGGGGTTTTCCCGGCATCGCTGGAGCGACAGAGCTTGCTGGACATCGGCATCTGCTCAATAGTGAACTGAGTGTAGCCGGAGAGCGAGGCGAGGACAGACTCGAGGGTGGTCTTCGGCTGGACATAGATGAACTCATCGACGTCGAAGAAGAACATCCACTTGGCCAGGAACCTGTATCTGTGCAAGCAATCGTTCACTACTAGGAATTGGTTGTGGTAGTAGCCATCAAACCTCTCCTGCTCCCTGATGTCCTGCAGCGTTACGAACCCCTTCTCCATCCACGGCCGGAGAACCTCCATCACCCCCGGGTGGATGCCGCCGGCGTCGTGGATCACGAAGTGGGACTTGTCGCCGAAGAGCTTGACATGGTAGGCCATCCACTCCCTTACCCTCTGGGGACTCAGATTCCCGTAGAGCGACGAGCCGCAATAGAGGTAATCATACTTCGGCGGTGCCGAGAATATGGAGGCGCTCACGCTCCCGGGGGCCTCTTCCAGCGCGACAAATCTCTCCTCCACGTCGAGCGCTCGATCGCCGCCGCCCCCGGTGGTTGCGCGGACGATCAGGCGGCCGCCGGACCCGTCGGCGCCGACGTCGGCGGGGAAGGTACAATTCACCACCACGACGGTGTACACGCGGCCGTAGCCCCAGTCGGGGAGGATCTTGTAACCGGGGACGGTGACGGGAGCGCTGCGGTCGTCGTGGGGGGCCCACTCGCAGGTGAATCGGGGCTTGGCGAAGACATGAAGCGGCTTCGACGCGAGCCCGATGACCGCGAAGGTGTTGTTACCGCCGCGGTAGGCGCCCATCTGGACGAAGAGGTACGCAGCGGAACCCACGGGGTTGAAGGCCCTCTTCACGACGGATTCCGGAGTCACTTCCTCGTTCTTCAGAGGGTGAGGAGTTGGCATAGAGGATGGTGAGGAGGAAAAGGAGGAGAGATTTAGGGGTTGAGCTTGGGAGGAAGAGGAGGAGGAGAACTTAGAATAGAGGAGGGAGCGGAGATCGGCGGAGGAGGAGAGGCCGAGAGTGGAGGGGAGGAATTGGATTAGGGTGGCGAGAGAGCAGAGGAGGAAGAGGGACGAGAAGAGGAGCTTGATGTCGGCGCAGTTCCAGACCACGCCGACGAGCACGTTCCGCTCCCCCACTTTCTCCCTGTCCCTTGCCATTCTAAACCTCAAATGGCCCTTACCACCGGAAAAAAGAAACTGATGATTGGAAAGAAGAAAAGTTCGAGGAAATAGGATCGGAGGCGGAGAAAGAACTCGGCAGCGCCGCCTGCTGGCCGGGCTGGAAGAGCAGGTGGAGAGACAGATGCCTTCCTTTGAAAAGAAACTCCCTCACCATCAATCTCAATTATTCCAGGGCGAAAGGGAGAGGAGCAGGTGAGAGATCCCTGTTTAGGTTCTGGAAGGAAAGGGAAAAGGGTGGTGCTGTACTTGGATTTTAGTTTTGTCAGGGGTCTTCGTTTATTTTCCTTTTTCTTTTCTTTTTTTCTCTTTTTTTTGTTTCTATTTAACAAAGGTTTCATTGGAAGGAAAGGAGGGGGAAAGGGACGAGAACAAGCTGGAAAGGAGGAGAAGGCAGGCTGCTGTCGGTTTTGGCCGAGCCACGTGGGCGGAGCGTGGGAAAAGAAATGGACGAGGCGGTGCCCCTCCTTCCGGTGTGGGTCGTCCTGCCTTCTACGACTGCGCACGGATCTCCGCGTTGCATCATTTGGACCCGTGCTATATCTTTATTGCTAAAGAAGGACTCACATCAAGGAGAAGAATTATTCTATGTGCAGCGCCTTGCTGCATCAATAATCATGCGGGCGGACATCTTTCATCAAACATCTAGTGCGGCCATGGAAGCCCCAGGCTCGGCAGAGCTAGGCGACTCCGGTGGTGTTCGACCTTCACACAATGCTTCTGGGCAAGCCAAGACCACTCCGCTGTGGTCGGAGGTGGTAGGAGGGACTATGCTACGGTCGGAGGACCCCTTTTATCGCTTCACTGCGGCGGAGCTGGAGGATCTGCAACGGAGATACCCCCGGGTGGCGGTCGTCCCGTCGGAGCGGGTGGCGCAAACTAGAAGCCTCTGGATGGACACGGCTGTGATCGCCAAGAGCCTGGGGCGGCGAGTTTCCCCAGAGCCGGTGGCCCGGGACCTCCAGATCAGGGGCAAGTTGAAGAATGAGGTTGAGGTCTTGCCAATGCTAGAGGGGTTTCTCACCATCCGGTTCGTCTCTGGCGAGGACCGGGCGGCGGTGCTCGCAGCTGGCCCGTGGCTGGTGGCGGGCCACCTGCTGGCAACGGAGAAATGGATGCCCGATTTCATTCCGGGCATCCACTCGGTGAGTCGCACGGTCGTTTGGATCCAGTTGCCTGGTCTTCCCGTTGAGTATTGGAATATAGAGGCTATCCGAGTGATTGTGGCAGAGGTGGGGAACCCCCTGGAGCTTGACCGGTTCTCTAGTGAGAGGCGGCGCATCGGCTATGCTAGAGTGAAGGTCGATATCAACTCCCTGCAACCTTTAATCTCGGGGACCATCGTCCAAGGTGCGCAAGCGAGGTTCTGGTAGACTTTTGCTTACGAAGATCTGCCGGGACTATGCTACCGGTGTGCCCGCATGGGCCACCAGTCCGGCGAGTGCTAGTTCCAAGCCTCTGGCTTGAATATGGGGGTGGAGCTGGGACTCAAGGTGACGGAGGAACTAGGTGAGCCATCTAGTGGGTCGGAAGTACCCCCTCAGGTGGAGGATCGGCCGGCCTTCGGCCCGTGGATGACGGTCTCCCGGCAGAGGCATTTGAGGAACGGTGGCACCCCGGGTGGAGTGAAGAAGACGACTGAGGCGACTCTGCGGACAGGCGTGGTGAACTCGGCTCCTGGTTCGGCTGGGGAGTTGATGCCAACGCCTGATTCATCGCCGGATTCTGAGGGGTGGAGGAAGCCCAAGAAATTCGCTCGACGAGGTTCGCCGGGGAAGGACTCCGGGCCAAGCCAGCCGGTCACCGGTGCGGCGTCGATCTCCCGACAGTCTGAGTCGACTCAAACCCATGCGAAGCGGGGGGGCGAATCCGGTCTTGACTTATGGCTCGGGCCCTGGGCCAAATCCCGTAGCGGACCGAACGCCGGGCTCGCCAACCAGAATTCATGGCCCAGGACCAATCCAGATCCATGGGTCGAATAGGCTCTCGGGCTCGTGGGATTCGGGCCAGGCCAAGGCCCAACCATGGGTCGAGGCCGGGCTGTTAGCCGGTGAGGAGATCGGGCCTGGTTTCCTAAAACGGGCTCGCAGCCCGTCGAAGAAAGGCACGACTGGCACGGCCCGTTTGGCACGGTTCCCTTCTGTGCCATGCGTGCCGAGGGCAGTGGTGGCAAGCTAGGGAGCTGACCGGCGGAGGTTCCGCAGCCGGAGTCTGTCGCCGGCGGTCTTGGGTGGAGTCCGGCCAGTTGGCGTCGGGTCCGACAAGGTCCAGAGCACCGGAGGAGCGGTGGATGGGGGTCATGGCGGCAAGGCGCTGCTTGGCGAGAAGGATGCACTGCTGGGGAAGTCTGATTCAGCCTCCTCGTCGACAGACAGCGGAGAGATCCCGGCGAAGGCTCCAGTGGCCAGCCTGTTATTTGCGGCCAAAAGGGAGAGCAGGGTTGATGGGGCACACGGAGACCCTGTATGCTAGTCGGAAGCTGGGGCACGGGAGATTAGATCTAACCGGGACGCTAGTGGAGAAGAAGCTGTGGGTGGCCCGGTTCATGTCGAGATTGTCAAGCAGATGAAGGAAGTTTTACATGCTCAGAGTCAGAGGGATACAGGCTATCCCACGGAGATGGGTGGGTCATGGGAGGAGGATGGGTCACAAGAATCTGGGGCTCAGCCAGGCACTATCCAGTCTCCTTAATGAAGGTATTACTGTGGAATTATAGGGGGGCGGGGAAGCCGTCCTTCATACCAGCTTTTGGAAGATTGGTAAGCCTTCATGATCCTAGATTTGCATTCTGTTTGAGACGAGATTGTCGAAGGTTAGTCTGGAGCGGGCTAGGCATTTTATTCCAAAGTCTTGGGGGACATATGCAGTAGAGTCGCAGGGGTTGTCGGGAGGGATTATTATGTTATGGAGGTTGGGATCATGTAGCATTGACGTGTTTCACCAGTGCAGGCAGCAGGTGACCTTAGTGATATCAGAGGGTTGTGTTCCCCCATGGGTCTTATGCGAGCACACACTACAAGGAAAGAAGAGTGCTGTGGAAGGAGGCCACAAGACTTTTACAGTTGGGGCACCCGATGATGATAGCGGGGGATTTCAATTGCATTGATGGCCCGATGGAGAAGAGGGACGGGAAGGCCTTCACTAAAAAAATTAAGGTCTGGGAATTTCAAGATTTTATATTATCCAATGGGTTAGCTGACCTTGGCTTCACAGGTCCAAGATTTACATGGTGCAACAAGCAGATGGGTCGGGCTCGAGTTTGGGAGCGGATAGACCGAGTATTTGCCTCGACCGGATGGATCCAAAGATTTTCGGATTATTGGGTGCGCCACCTGCCTAAGATTACCTCTGACCATAGCCCTATACTGGTGAGTACTTCACACTCCTTCCAAATTCATAGTCCATTTTGGTTTGAGAAAGTTTGGTTATCCTACCTAAGGTCGTGGGATGTGGTGAAGGAGGCTTGGCGAACACCTGTTCGAGGGAGTGTGATGTATAGGGTGACCCAGAAGCTTGAGTTGACTAGACGTCGGTTGATCAGGTGGAATAAGGAGGAAGTGGGGAATTTGTTTAGGAGGGTGGAGGAAGCTGAAGCATCCATTACTAGGGTGCAAGCCCGAGAGGATAGTGGTGGAGGACTTTTTGAGAAGGATCAGGGGGAGCTCAGGGGGCTTTTGGCTATGCATCACTCTCTACTCAGGCAGTAAGAGGTGTTCTGGAGGCAGAAGTCAAGGGTTCAGTGGATCCGTGAGGGGAACCGCAATACGAAATTTTTCCATCTGTCGACTATCATTCGGAGACAGCAGAACAGGATTCGCAGGATTAGGGATGGTAGCGGGCAGGAGTCAGAGGACATGGAGGTTGTCAGGAGGACTCTAGAGCAGTTTTTTCATGCCAGGTGGACTGAGTCAGGGGGCATGGATGGCGGTGGCGGTGTTTGGGGGCCGGTCCCAGAGGTGCAGATCACTGAGGAGGAGAATGTTGAGCTGATCAGACCAGTGTCGGATATGGAGATTCCGGAAGCCCTCTGGTCCCAGGGTGAGGACAAAGCCCTGGGCCCGGATGGTTTCCCCCCAGTCATTTTCAGGAGGTACTGGCGGATTGTTAGATAGGAGGTTCTAGAGGCTATCCAGCAGTTCTTTGCTTTGGCGTCGATGCCCGAGGAATGGAGGCGGACCTTTATCACATTGATCCCGAAGAGACAGGATCCAGTTGAGCCGGGCGACTTCCGACCTATTAGCTTGTGCACGACCATGCATAAAGTGGTGGCTATGGTGTTGGTTCAGAGGTTGAGAGGTATCATGCCTAGGATCATTTGCCCTGAGCAGGGAGCTTTTGTCAGAGGACGTTTGATCTCTGATAACGTCCTCTGTGCTCATGAGTTTATGACTGACCTGCAGAGAGCGTCCCGTTGTAGGAGTTTGATGGGGTCAAACTGGATATGGAGCGGGCTAATGACAAGATGAGGTGGGACTTTGTTAGGCGGTCCTTGAAGATGTCTGGCTTCCACTCACAGTGGATCAGGTGGATTTAAGGTTGCATCCTATCACCATCCTTTGCATTGTTGATAAATGGATCCCCATCGTGGTACTTTCAGTCATCAGTGGGCCTGAGGCAGGGCTGCCCACTTTCAACATTTCTGTTCATCATTTGCTCAGATTCCTTGTCTCGAGCACTTCGCCATGCAGCAGTATCACAGGAGGTTGAGGCCTATAGGCCGGCGAGGGGTGCGGCCTGCATCTCACACCTACTTTTCGCAGATGATTGCTTGCTATTGACCCGCACGACACGGAGATCAGCACAAACTATTAGCGGGATCTTGGAGAGATACTGTGGAGCTTCAGGTCAGATGGTCAACTTATCTAAGTCCGCCATCAGTTTTAGTCCGTGGACCGATCCTAGGGTGAAGGCCTCCATCATGAGCAGCTTGGGGATTGACGAGCAGGAGGGGACTCTTAGATACCTTGGGGTCCCGATTACGGGTCGACGCTTTCTGCGGGGGGAGTGCATATCTATGGAGGCAAGCATCAGATGTAGGGTGGAGAGTTGGCAGGTGAGCACCTTGTCAATGATGGGTAGAGTTACTTTGCTGAGGTCAGTTTTGAGTTTTATTCCTGTTTATTTACTATCCAATACACTGGTACCTATTTCTGTGCTCCGTGACTTAGAGAGGAAGTTCAGGAGCTTCATTTGGGGACGCCGTGGCGATAGAGGGGGCGTTCACCTACTGGCTTGGGAGGTTATTTGTCAGCCAACCAGTCAGGGTGGGCTGGGAGTCCACTCTCTACTCGAGCGCAGGGAGATACTGGCCACTAGGCATGCAGTTAGATTTCTCTTGGAGCCGGGGAGTCTCTGGGCGTCTCTTCTGAGGGCAAAGTATGGGGTCCCCACCACCTCGGCCACTTTCCGAGCGGAACGTGGGTCATCTTTTATCTGGAGATAGATATGTGCTCGTGCTCCGGGGGTGTTGCCAATGATCCGAGGGGAGATTGGGGATAGTCAGACCATCAGTATTCTAGAGGATAGATGGCTATCGGAGGGCACACTGCAGGACTAGCCTACATTGATGGACCATGGATGGTTGGAGGGTCGCACAATGAGTGCTTTGTTTGTCCAAGGGGAGCAAAGATAGGATGCAGATATTATCAGGCGGGTGTTTGGTGAGCAGCTTGCAGAGCGGGTGCTGACTTTACTGATCTCGGTGGGGTTGGCCGCAGATAGGAGGATATGGAGTATGTCCGGGCGGACGACAGTGAATTCCCGCGACATAGCACGGATGAGAGGAGGAGCGGTAGCCCGGCATTTTGATGGTAGCTGGATCTGGAGACTACGTGTTCATCCACGCGTCGCACTGTTCATGTGGAAGGTAGCATGGGGTTGTCTACCCACTAGGAGTGTCCTGGCACGGCGGGGAGTGCGGATAGCTGCAGATTGTGGAGTATATTCGGAGGTGGAGGAGTCCATCTATCTTGTGCTAGTCGAGTGCCCGCGGGCCAGTCAGATTTGGAGGTGTGCAGGGCTCTCCTATGATCTAGGGCAGAGGTGGTCGTCCATTATTGAGTTCCTGCGCTTTCTGGAGGTCCCGGGGTCAGGGCCTGAGGTGGAGGAGAGAGGGACTCGTGTTGCCTACCTGGCCTACCACTGCTGGTTGGATAGGAATGCACAAGTCTTTAAGGGTCGCAGCTCGCTCCCGTGGGCGGTTGTGGCCAGGGCATTACTGCATGCGGAGGAGTTCTTTTGCTTTGCGGTGAGTTCACCTACCAGGTTGGCTAGGGACATCTGAGGTACCCCTTCTGCTCTTGCAGCGTCCGGATATGTTTTCGTATCCTGGGTGCCCCCATCCCCTGGCTTTCTGAAGGTGAATTTCGATGGCAGTATGGCTGTTGATGGGAGAGGCGGAGGTGTTGGCTTCGTCATTCGAGATCATGATTCCAGACTAGTGGCGACGGGAGGCTAGCGGATCTTCGACTTGTCGGTGGTGTGTGCTGAGCTCCGAGCCGCTTAGGAGGGCATATCTTATGCGAGACGGATACTTGGTGCAGACCAGATCATCCTTGAGGGCGACTCGGCCACTGTGATTGACTGGATCATGGGTCGGAGTCGTGCAGGTGAGGGTAGACCGTTGTTTATGGACATTTGCAGACTCCTGCAGGCGTGTGGCACCCATCAGGCTACACACGTCTGTAGGGAAGCGAACTGTGCAGCTGATTGGGTCGCTTCCTATGCGGCTCACTATTCTGAATGTTTTGTTTGGAGGGAGAACGACATAGTGCCAGAGTTTCATTATGTTTTGTTGCTTTTGGATTTTGTTGGCCATATTCACACCCGTAGGGTGTGAGCCGCCGTTGTACCCAAAAAAAAGGACTCACTCTCCTTCGCCCAATTGCTACTTTGAGATATGTGCATATAGATGGATTAAAAAGTTCGAATTGCTTTTAGATCATGCAGGATACAATCAAATAATTGACGACTTAAAGAAGATCGATCATTTTTTTCGCACAAAACATACAAGCCGGATCCATATCCTTCAGATGTTGAGAGTGGTGCATGCTTGGAATATGAAAAGAGAGATTATGTGAAAGCTTTCCAATTCCTAATCTATCTTAAAACTGGTAAAATTCATTACTCATAAATTTGATTGTCAAGGCCATGTTAAATTTATAAAGAGTTAAAATTGGGTTGACCTGATAACGAGATACTAGCTTTCACCGGCTTTCACTAGGACCGAAGGATGGGTTCTAAGGATCAATCCACGAAACGGAGCAGATGAAATCAAACTTCCATCTACTTTTACAGGTTAGGAATTCTGCCCCTGGCTTCTTCATAAGATGAGAACTCCAGAGCTAGGTTGTCTCATGCTGGTTCGAGACTGGGTTGCAGTTAAGTTCGTCTGTAATTGTACCAAGGGGCAGCCTAGGCATCACGAATCCTCAACCTACCAGGCATTTAGTTGAACACTTCATTTTACATTACACATGACATGAGTTTAAGCCTTTTGGGAACTGCCATAATGTCCATAAGGAAGCAAGTTTATCTTGTGTTCATTAAATACATGATATGGGATATGTAAGCATTGAACAATTGGACCTCATAAAACTCTTGCTCTAGCCCATCTGGCATTCAAGCTGGGTTGGATGTTCCAGGTCTGGGATTAACCCATTCAATTAATAGGCCTAGTAAGCCTGACATGCTGGTTGAGAACAGCAAGCCATAGGCCAACACAGCTCAATGTACATTTCTACTCATACCCCAGCAGGGTCTGAAGTCAAGCAAGTTATCCTGCTGGGTCCAGATTTGCTCAAGTGGCTGGTTTTCTGGTCGTTTGTTCTTCCTTTTTGCACCAGTACATTCCATTTAAAGCTAATCACGGACTGGAACTCGGCCTAAATTAAACAATATGGGCCCAATCCAATGTTCTGCCTCTGTCCAAGTGCTCAGGTAGATTTGAAATAGAGGCATCTTTAAAGAATGGGAGGCACCACTTACTGAGTTGCTTGTGACTTCTGATATTTGAAAAGCTCTTAAATTTACCCAGCCTTGCTGATATTAAAGAGCCATTGCAGAGTTTGACCAGTTGCCTGGTAGCTTTTATTTTTGGGTGCTGTAAATCCCTGCAATTTTTTTTTTTTTTATCTTGTCTGCTTAAATTCAGTATGCTAATCGGTTAAAAGAGGAGATCTTTCAGATTATTTGCATATCAAAGGACAAACGACATAAGGAAATTAAGCAAGCCAATTCAAAAGAAGTTGTTTATTCTACATCTAAAAAGCTAGTCAGTCTGCAGTTATTCCGTATTACTTGTTTTTGTACCTACTCTGCAACCACCACTGCAAGGCTAGTCTCTTAATGCGAGCATCCTCTATTCTATAAGCCCACCATGTTGATCCAATCCTTCAGCTCAGATATACCTTTGCAGTTGATAACTCTTGTCATGTACCCAAGATGAAATATCTACGTGTGTATATACATAGATGCATAAGTGCATAAAGTTTCTTTTTTTTTTTGTCTAAAGAAAAATCTCAAGCTTTGGTTGCTTATCTGCATAGTAGAAATGGAAAGACCGGGTCCCGTTATTGGCTTCTCCAACATCCATATCACATCTTTCCAAGCAAATTTTCTTCTTTAAGGCAAAAGAGACCTAGTGAGTACTCACATGCTCGAGCACATCATAACAAAATCATGAGAAAAGTTAATTTCATCAGTTTATCCAGTATAATTAGTGTTATGGAGATCTAAACAAAAGGCTAGTTTTCATGCCGATATAGTATTACTATAATCCTAAATTTTGGGGCCAGTAGCACCACACTGAAAACAAATCTTAGCAACAAGTTTATAAGGAATTTGATGCTGCAAAGCACACAAGACATGCAAATGAGTCTCAATTATTTTCCCATACACCATGTTGTAGGACGATGGTTATAAAACTGGTTAATTGTTAGAGAATCTTCTACTTGAATATTGGTCCTAGCAGAATTCCGAGAATAAGAAGTGTCATCTACTTGTAAAGATTATTTATGAGCATATATAGTTGATGATATTTGAAAGATATTGCGTCTTTGTTCTATGTATTTCCTAGAGTAGACCTTCATTATAACGTGTGAGTCGTGACTCGGATATTTCGATCGACGCTATATACTAAGTGCGTGCGAAGCATGGAACAAAGCTTGTGCTCGCCACCAATCCAAAGTAAGAAGACATTCCATGTTGCCAACTCCATCCAGCGAAGCTAAGGTAGGTCTACATGCTGTTTAGGAGAGAGTTATTGCCCAACTAACAGCAAGATGCTCTTCCAGGCATAACTTATCACCATAAACACGTACCAATAATTGGCTACAAGGAGCAAAGGGAACCCAAAAGAGAAGGGAGAGCACATGGAGAAGGATTCTTTTACAGATGTAGTCTAAAGGAAAGGAAAGAAAAGAAAAGAAAAGAAAAGAGTATACACTATCTGTTAAGCAAACTGCACACCCACATGACAACATCTAAAACCCCCACTTGACCTCCAGAGAGCCAGCCCATCCATCCCACCACCAAGAGGGGCTTCATTTCCTTTAAGCCAAAAAGCATTTAGACCAGTGGAAATGTCACAACTCTTTTCCAACAAGCAAGCAAGCACCAACCTAGAAAGAAAGAGAGAGAGAGAGAGAAAGAAAGAGAACTCAGAAGAGAATGAGGAATAACACCCCCATTAAGCCAAGGACGGCTAGTGGCGAACGCCATTGGTGGGTCCTCTCATAATATTCCTCTCGTCTTCTCACAGCCTGTTAAAGGGATGAAGTCGAGCTGGGGGAGATGACAATGGGGAATAATGAAGCGTGTTGTGGTCACATGCACGGCCGAAGGAAAAAGCCCTTCTGACACACAAATGTGAAGCTGCCTGCCACCCCACGTGCTCTCTGTCCCCTCGCCACATGCAGCCCCCCCCAACCCTCCTTCCTCATCTCCTCATCCATCCCTGTCACTGAGAAAAAGTTCACAACGCTTCACAACAAAGATTATACACTACCGGTCGCTCCCCATTAGATTCTTTGCTAACCCAAACAAAGAAAGCTAAGGCTAATACTAAGATATATATATATATATATATATTATTGTGGTGGTTAGATCGAAGGGTAAAGATGGTTGGGGTTGTCAATGGGCGGCGGCGATGGAGGAGCAGTAGAGGTGGCGGGGGCACGTGATGAGGTGGTCGTTGGTGAGACCGGCGGCCTGCATGAAGGAATGGACGACGGTTGGGCCGACGAACCGGAAGCCCCGGCGGACCATGTCTTTGCTGATGGACTCGGATTTGGAGGTCTTGACCGGGATCTTCCTGCATGTCTTGTAATTGGTGGAGATCGGCTTGGAGTTCACGAACCCCCATAGATACTTGTCCAAGGATCCAAACTCCTTCCTCACCTGCTCCAAGACCGGCACATGCATTGCATGATTAGTTCGCAACTTGTGGCGGAGCTCAGAAGATAAACAAATAATTCGGAGTTTGGAGGGAAAGATGATGGGATAAGAGACAAGGGTTGGATTAGTTAAGTCTTGTCAGCTTTCATTGAGGCTGGAAACAAGTCTTTCCCTTGAGGAGCAATCATTGTCACAAATATCTAGGGGGTTCTGTAAGTGTGAAGTCACTTTTGCTCTTCAAATAACCTTATCTATTTTGCCACGCTTGCGACTTCTCAGATCAAAAGAAGCTTAATAATTAGGAATAATGAGCAAATGTTGGTAACGCTTTTAACTGAGATGTAAATGTTGGTTGCTGACAGAATAATGAGTGCATGTGTGGTTGTACATATGTGGCCAAGTCTTTGCCCTACTAAAACTGTATTAAAATCAATAATAGAGACTCCTTGCTGTTCGCTTTCTTGCCATTGGTTGTCATCACAAGCGAGCGAATGTTTTTGGAGAATCTTTATAGACATGGTTACCTAATCAGAAGTTCTTTTGTTTATTGAATCTTCTTTTAGCTTAGACAACAATATGATGCCTTTTCACCACCCAGAGCTAGGTTTCCTTGTACACAAAAAACTTCGAGAGTGATTCCGCAGTTTGTTTTCTTTTTTTTTTCTCTCTCTTTCTTTTGGTGCTCGATTAGGCTGAGAAGCAGGATTCCTAAGAGGCAAAATGAAGCTCTAAAAGGTGGCTTTGTTTAACTACCAACTTAATAAAGAATGCATAATTATCGATTCATGTAGCAAAGTGGTTTTATGCTTTTATACATCATTTTCTGTTTCAGTAATAACAATATATATCTGAGAAGGAGAAAAGGGAATAAATGAGGGGGTGGTTGAGATACCTCGAGGATTCGGTTGGCATTGTCCACGGTCCCTCTAACTCTCCCCAAATCCAGCCCATATTCCGAGCTGATGGAGCTCATTTGTCTCTCTGTGAACTTGGAGACCACTTCTGCATCAAATTCGGCAAAAGCTGCCCTGCAATTGTGCACGCAAGGTAATAATTAAAAAAAAAAACAATCACAACAACTTTCTTTTCCTAAACAGAACTGTCATTCACATCACAAATCAAGACTCTGTTTTTATCAAAAACGATCGCTTTATTCTACCTGAAGTCATTCCTTTTCCTCAATATGGTAGTCCAATCCAATCCAACCTGAGCACCAGATAGCACAAGTAATTCAAACAGCATCCTGCAGCAACAGACCCCCAAAACTGTAGTTAGCCTCCAAAAAGAGAGAGAGAGAGAGAGAGAGAGAGAGAGAGGGAGGGAGGGATTGCAGACTCACTTGTCATCATGGACTGGAACTCCCCACTCCTCATCATGGTATGCTACATAGAGTGGGTCTACTCATCATAACAAGCCAAACAATCAGAAAGAGAGTAGCTAAGTATGACCATAATTCTAGAGAAGCTCCAAGGAAAAATACATTAAAAGACAACATTAAGAGATGCGTATTTATTACCAGAATGGGAGGTTATGAAGCTGCATCTCTTCTCCTCCTG
The DNA here is from genome assembly GCA_025769935.1 of Phoenix roebelenii. NCBI lineage: Eukaryota > Viridiplantae > Streptophyta > Magnoliopsida > Arecales > Arecaceae > Phoenix > Phoenix roebelenii. Next base: position 2,126,828 of record JAOXJJ010000359.1, on the reverse strand, counting down.
GCTAGCACTGCTGGAAGAGTCCACTGGGACTACCTTCCCTTCAAGCTTTGATGCTGTCCGCCCATAATGGGCGATCCTCATCTTCCTCTGGGCTTGCACGAGGCTAGCCTGCTCCCTCTGAGCCGCTGCAATGCTGCCTGGAGCTCTATCACAGCTCGAAAACAAGGAGGATTCTACAGAAGGGCCACCTTGGCCAGCACTGCTAGTTTTCTTCGATTTCTTCCTCACCACCGGAGTCGGCTTCGTGGTGGCCTTGGGTGTCGCCGGCTTCTCGCCGCTCGAGTTCAGACCGTTGGGGTCATTGCCACGCTTGAGCACAACATTGGCAGGCTTCGCCTTGGGAGACACCGGCGGCGAGAACTTGGGAGGCTTGGGCGAAGAGGCAACGAGTTTAGTTTCGTCAGCATCAAAATCGGAATTGGTGTTAGTGATGGGGAAGGAAGTAGGCAAAGAAACGGATTTCTGTAAGGTCTTCTTCAGCGGCCTGCAGGCCTCCAAGGTTGCGATACGGTTGCAAGCAGGCTGCAAGACTGCCCTTCCATCAATTTGCGCCACCGCCTCGAGGCCAACTGCATGGCCTGACTTGATTCTGGAGCTGCACATGTTCTTTTCTTGAGAGCGAGCTGGCCGCGAGAGAAGTGAGGGCGAGGGAGATTCCCTGAACACTAGTCAATGCTGGTGTTGGAGTTGGGATGAAAAGAAGGAGAGGGGAGGGTGGGTTATATAAATATATCAAGGGGAGGAGCTAGGGAAGGTGGAGAGGAAAGGGAGGGGAAGGTGGGGACAAGAGGAGAGAGTGGGGGGCCAGAGGAAGGTAGGGAGTATGAACATGGAGGGGTTGGAATCTGCCATAAAAGGCTTGTGTGGAGTGGCTTTTGGTTGGGACTAGGGATCCCCGGGCACGAGGCCTGACTTACCCCAGACCAAAGGCCACATCCATGGGTCGAGTTGGGCGATCACACTCGCCCTCGCAACTTAGAGAGGGTGAAGTGATGGACAAGGAAAGGCCAGGGCGGGGGAAGGACTCGATCATTCCCCACTTCCTTTTAGCTGGCAGGAATCCTGTTCCAATTCCTCTTTCTTCTCTTTCCATGCCACACGCACGTTTATGATCATTAGGAAGTCTGTTTTTTTTTTTTTGGTATTGCAAGCATCTGTTTGATGCCAATCAGAGATGATATCAATGAATCGAGTACGTCCAATGAGAGGGCATGCACTGAGCTTTTAATTGATTGATCGGTTGGAATATGATGCGTTATAGTTTATATGAACTTCATTGCAGATCAATGGGCCTGGCTTGTCCTCATAAAGGGTCTGCAGAGTGTTACTATTTCAGCAGGTGAACACAGTCCGGTTAAGTTAATTTTTCCTTTAGGCTTTTCTTCAGTCCATAGGGTAGATGTATGTTGTAATGGAGTTTATTGGAGGTTGCTGTGCTGTGGGGACAATTCTTGGATTCCTTGTTTTGGCCATGATATAAAGCTAACAATGAAGGGTGGCCAGCGAGAGTAAACGCTATTTGTTCACTACGTACGTGCTGCTGCCGCTCTTGCAAGTGGGGGAAGTGGCTGTTAATTTTTGGGAGGGGATGATACTGAGCCCCCCCCAACCTCCGAGCTCTTGGGACACATGGATGGTTCCCACGGCAGATTCATGTCCACTAACTGGTTGTTGTTTAGAACAAACCTCTGATAATGACCATTTAACAACCACAAATCGTCGCATGAGCAACTTAACTGCACATTATTTTAGGTTACTTAGCGCATCGGATGCAGAAATATGAAACATTATATAGAAAACCGTGGCCATGCAGTCGAGACTGGATGATTGAATTCAGTACATGATAACAGAAACTATGGGAAAAAAAGTAAGTAGAGAACAAAATAAATGCATAAAGATTAACGAAGTCTTTGAGTTTAGTAATTGTTTCAGATTATCTTTCAAGGAAAAATGTTTCAGTTTAAGAAACCTAAGACCGAAATTTCTTCTGTAGCACTCAATTGATGCTGTTGCAAAAGACATAACAGAGATGATACATTAGGATGCCCTTGAACATGTATAAAAGCCCTATCATGCCTATGACAAGTCTATTGTTATGGTACTCTATGTGAGCTCATTTCTTTCTAAAAAGAAACATGGAAAAGGAAATAGAAAAATGTACTTGATGACAACATAGCTTTCCTATAAATCCTCATGCATTGCATCCAAGCCGAATAAGACCTACCCTGCTGATCTTAGCTCTAAGGAGACAGCAAGAAGATCCCCTTTTATTTCAGCAGTGCAGTTGCCTATCCTGCAACTAATTCAATGTCAGGGCTGCCGCTGGCACCAGCTATCCAAAGCCCTATCAAACATCAATCCTTCACCAGGTTAGGTCCCCCAGGCCAACAAGGAAGTTGGAAGACTTGGTCCTACGTAGCGGGGTGCCTTTGGTGTGGGAGACCAGACCATACGTGGGCCTAAAGCCCCTGGCCACAGTTACTTGTGTCCTAGCCATATTAGTGGTCCAGTCCCTTAAAATTCACAACCTACTACTCCATGTTAAATAATTATACTTCTATTGCAAATGGTGGTTTTGTTATGGTATACATGAAATACACAAGATCTACCTAGCAAATAACTGATGTGAGACTAAACATACGCCGCACGGGTCATCACATACTCCCTCCGTTTAACCCTGACGTCCTCGTTAGGTTAAGGGTTCAAATCTATTCAAATCTAATCACAAACACCACGATCGGCCTATGGTCAGCCCCAATGGATCCGTGCTGCAGTGTCCCCTAGTCCACATAGGTTACGAACCGATTTGTCACAATTCAGAATTTCACCCAAAATGACTAGCCGGAAGGTATTATTTTAATTCCTTGATCCTGTATAAGTACCCAAAATCTACCCAATGAATGACCAATGCGGGACTAAACATATGCCCGCATGGGTCATCACATTATGTGCATCGAGTTATTACGTTATCGTCTACACATTCAGATGCAACTTTTGGTTTAAACTGAAGTATCGGTATATCTGCTTTCATGCATGCGTTGCTTCATAGATTCGAGCGACAAATTTGAATCAAACGTGCATATTTTTGTAGAATCTGACATATTATGTATGCAAAAGGGCAACTTTGTTTTAGCTAAACAGAGAGTTCAATTGGAGAATTATGAATGTTCTATCGAGTCGCATAAGTTGTAAAGCCTGGATATCTGGATACAACAAAAAAAATTCTGTGCAAGTCTTAGCTGTCATATAGATTATCCAAAAGTGTTGAGCAGAAAAAATCTTCATTTTTGTTAAGTAAAATTCTACTTTAATTCTCTTGCCAATTGTCTATGATGTAAAAATATCTGATGTTCCATGGTTTTGGCCGTCGAGCAACTTCAAGATATGGGCATGAATAGAACATTACTCAAATCGGAGCATTAAGTATCTCTAAGAAGAAATCATTATCCAATTTGTATAGAGATTAACATGATGCTGATCAAAACGTTACTCCTAAGAAACAAGAAAGAGGTTATCTACAGGAAAAAAAAAGAAGAAAGAAAGAAAGACGTTGATGGAACTTTCTTACCAAATTTTAGGAAGTTTGGGGAACTAGCCCAATATCGTCCACCGACCTGATCTAAAAATAAAATAAAAAAAAGATAAACACGATCTTATTTCCTTGTCACAAGAATTATATGTTATCTCTTTCACGTAATCCAGACGTACTTAGAAGAGCTGAAAAATTTCAACATCGCAAGGTGAAGCTGTGTGCATTGGTAATAAGTTACAATATGAGGATCCATATGAGTGTGTATTTAGTCTCACATCTATTATTTACCGGAAGCTCTTGGATACTTATACAGGACTAAGTTGTTATAAATCGTATCAAAGCAGATACAACTCATGGCCCATGCGAATCTGACCCCGGCTCAACTGCGGTGCTTGTGATCAAATTTGAACCCTTAGTCCGAAAAGGACGTGAGGGCTTCAACGGAGGAGTATGTGAGGATTCGTGCGAAGTTCTTGGATACTTATATAGAAGCAAGTACACTCAAGAAATACCTTCTCATTGACCAATTTGGATGAGGTCTTGGGTTGTTACAGCATGGACTGACATCCACCGATCGCATCTCCCCCAATCCCACTTCCAAGCACATCCATGTCCCAACCAACTTCCTCTAAACTGTTGGGAGACATGGCATGTTGTCATGCATCATCACTATTATTATGTGTCGAGCTATGGAGATCCCAACCAACTTCCTCTAAAACTGTTGGGAGACATGGCATGTTGTCATGCATCATCGCTATTATTATGTGTCAAGCTATGGAGAAAACATGCCCAGACCAAAGGTGCCCCACCTGCTCCATCATGCAAGGAGGGGTCAAGTGTTTGGTTAATCCTACTTCACCACTAAGCTTGGAGGCTGGGGTAGGTTAAGTAGTCAGTGAGCGATCACGACCTACGGTCTAACACGTGACATGCGTCCTGGCCACCAATGGGCAAAGGGCTCTGATATGGTACACATTAGCTGAAAAGTACTTTAAGCCACTCATAGTGTTTCGCTATTCGAACATTTATACAATGTTAGCTTGATATGTCTATACCAAGATTTGCAGTCAACATCATGGTGTGACAAGTCGATTATTACAGTTTTCAGGGGCCTCTAATCACGTTTTGTACTTAGAAAATAGAGAGAAAGAAAGAAAGAAAGAAGGGGAGAAAGAAAAAGTTGGGGAACACCTATCATACGGCTTTTCTTCCAATGTAAATTGTTGCGGGCATAGCCCACATTAAGCTAGCAGAGAAAGAGGACTGCGTTCCTCCCGAGGTATTGTCCGCTTTGGGCTCTCCAGCCCGCGCGTCCGGCGCAGACGGAGGGAGACTAGTACCCTTATGGTTTTATCCCACAAAAGGACCCTCGAGAGGAAAGTATTTCCACCCACATTTAAGGCACAGAAGCTTTCCGCTACTAGCCGATGTGGGACTAAATTCAAGGCCTCCTCCCTCCCGCAACATAGCCCCCAGCGGAAAGGCCCTGTGTCGGATTTTACCCGCGACAGCCCTCCAAGCAACCTGAGGGGTAATCAACGGTGGGAGGAGGTGCTCCTTCCTGGCGTGCCAGCATAGTCCACATTAAGCTAGCAGAGAAAGAAGACTGCGTTCCTCCCGATTTTGGGCGCTCCGGCCCGCGCGTCCAGCGCAGACGGGGAGAGACTAGTGCCCTCACGGTTTTGTCACACAAAAGGGCCCCTCGAGATGAATGGATTTCCACCCCCCATTTAAGGTACAGAACCTTTCCACCACCCCCCATTTAAACAAAGAGCTGCAATAAGTAATATCATATTGGAGAAGGAAGAGGAGATGTACAGCTGCTTGAAGCTTCGCTTAACCAAGTAATCTATTATATGAAGAGGGGATTTAGACAAACGGCTACAGCAAGGCCTGAGGGGCTCCTCCCACAATTGCTACCTCCTTCTGTATTGTAACCTATTGGATGGCCATTGGGTTTCTACCTAGAACTGTTTGGTGGTTATGTTTTGTTTGAGCGGGTTCACTCTATTGCTATTCCCTCTTTATATATACGTATTAGGTAAGGTTACAATGAAAGTTCTTTTTCATTTTTAATTTTTTGGTATATTAAAATGTGTACATTCAGTAAATTAGATCCTTGTGGCTAGGTCCACAAATAATGACATGAACAAAAATACAATCCATTGTTTGTCCCTTTTTGCTAAGAAACCATTCGTTACCTTCAATTATTTGTCCCTCAAAAGGATATTCCTATCGCATAAATTATTTCGAGCACCCTTTCCTTGCCTATATGTATTCGTTAAGGTTGTAATAAAAATTTTCTTTTCTAGGTTTGATGCTACGAGATACACTAGAATGTATATCATCGTTGGATTTGGTCCTCATGTTTACGCTCACAAATCTTAAATGACCAAGATATCTTTGCTTTGATTTCTTTTATTCAGTAATAATGATAAAGGTATTTTTGAGAAACCTATAACTATGTTCATGCATCTCGTAAAAATAAAAGAAGTGCAACTTTGGTAGATTTCAAAGTCGAAATGTAATCTTTGATAGATTATGCTAATAATTGTTTGCATAGGATCTAGTGTAATATCCATAAAATATAATTCTATGTAAAATAGATTTCTGAAAACTAAGGGGAGACTTATTTTTCATAAAAAAACTTTTTTAGATTTTATGGCTTGTTAATTTTTTTTAAGCACATTCTATCAATGTGAAGAATAAAAAGAGGAACCAGCCAGGTGAGCCAATTTGGAACAGTAGGATAACTTACTAAACTTCTGACCCTGTTTCCAGAAGGTACGAGTGAGAAGGTACATTAACCTGGGCCAGCCCATGGATCACCGTACCCAACCAGCATGTTAGGCCCACTAGCTCATGGTACATCATTTAGTGCGTTAAAGGAGGGCTGGAACTTCTGCCCCAACTTTCCAGTCAGATGAGCAGAACGAGCTGAAGCAAGAATTTTCTGGGCCAACACAATAGCCAACATGGCCCAATTGTTCAATCGGTTACATTATCATATACGTGTATTCAACCTGATTGCGTTGCACTTGTCACTGTTTTTCATTCGCACGTGTAGGTAATTTTCCTTTCCTACGAAAAAAAAAGAAAAAAAAGGGTTGCACTTGCTTCCTTAATCCTTCAAGATATTTAGACAGTTCCTAGAAGGCTTAAATTCACGAAATGTATGATGTAAATGTGAAATGATCAATGAAATGCCTAGGCTGCCCCTTCATACAACTACCGATGAACTAAGCAACTAATGGAGAACTCGGGCTTGGCTCCTCAACGCTCTCAAGCACGAAAAATTATACCCTACATGGCATGCATCAAATGGTTGTGCATGCTGCCAGTTATAGCCGTTCATTCCTATGGACTCATTCGTCAAGTGCTCATCTCGATGCACTATTACAAGAACACGGGTTGTGTTGTGATTCGTGGCATGCACGGCAACATGGTGCACGTCATGTAGGATATAGTTTCTCCTTAAGCAGGGTCATTTGGATGTTATGCGAGCTTTAACATTTCTAGCTAATCTCATGTCAAGCCCGGATGCTCCTTTGATATTGATGATCTTGAGTGCAAGTTTAGTAGTCCATAATCCAGGATAGCTAAGCCTGTTTTCAATTCAAATAAGAAATTATGCAGAGCTGGGGCCAAGTTGACAATAACTGAAGGCAGTAATAGTAGTCGCATAATTTGATGTGAAGTTGGGCTGGCCCAGCAAGGCCTTAGCATCGCAAGATCATCCAGAATCTTATCCCGGCCCGGCTCATTTCAGCCGGCAGGATGTGGTCACAAGATGGCGTCCATGGAATGAAGTGAGATCCACCCACCGAAAACGTTCTCCTGTGGGAAATCTTGAACCAAGGAACCAGAGATGGGAAAGTGATTACAAGCTATAATAAAGGCAATAAAAATCAATGCCATCACCGGCTGCCACTATAAAGTCGAATTAATTCCACCAAATCCATCCATCTCAAAGCAAACGGAGGAGGAGATTGCATCGGAGATGGGGAAGAAGGTTTTGCTGGTGGGGTGCAACTACCCGGGGACGAAGGAGGAGCTGAAGGGGTGCATCAACGGCGTGCGGCGGATGCACCGCTTCCTGGTGGAGCGCTACGGCTTCGCAGAGGAGAACATTGCCATCCTCATCGACACCGACGAGTCCTACCCCAAGTCCACAGGAGCCAACATCCGCCGCATCGTCGCCTTCACCCGCCCCGGCGACTATCTCTTCTTCCACTACAGCGGCCGCGGCACCCGCGTCCCCTCCGAGACCGGCAACGACGACGACACCGGCTACGACGAATGCATCGTACCCTATGACATGAACTGGGGCGGCCGAGGCCTAAGGCGGGCTCACTAATAAAAGATTTTTTTTTAAATAATAAAAAAATAATAAATGTAAAATATTTTAAAATTTTATTTAAAAATAATTTGCCTAGGAGATGCAAAATCATAAATTCAGACAATTCAGCACATCAAGAAACCAATAACATTATCAATATCTCTATATAACCTTACGGCCAACAAACACTACAAGAGTGCCAGCCGTAAGATCTTGTACCTGAGAACAACAAAACCTGAAATCCAAATCTCCACCCCCCCAAATCCAAAATTTCCATCACATCCAACAAAGAAATAAAAACCACCTCCAAATACCACTTAAAGGAAAAGCTAGACACTTCAAGATTCTCAGGACTAAAAAAGATCACACAAAACATATAGATCTTGGATTAACATTCAAAAAAGAGAGAAGAGGGAGAAAAATTTATACCCACATTTGTTGCAGAGGCTTGCGTCAATCGGCAAACCACCAGTTGCCAACGTCCTCCAGCCTCGTCGGTGTGAGCCTTGTTAAAGTTATTAGAGTATTGTTTATTGTTCAGTTTGTTGTTTGTTCTGTTTTACTTTCCTTATTGTTAAGGGATGTGTTGTCATTTGACCTATTCCTTAGTTACTTACCACGTCTTTAGGTTTGTTAAACGTGGGCTGTATTTCTTTATTTTTGTAAGGCTATTTATGAGCTGTTCTTCATTCAATGGAATAAGATCATTCTCCCAAATTTCTTACTTTCTGCACAAAGTTCTCTTGACATTCTGGTATCAGAGCTCAACCATTGGGTCTGAACGAAACCTGAGAAGCAGCAGTCTTCTAAGTGTGTAGCGGCAAGGAAATGGCAAGTGAAAGTAGTTTTGTCCAACCAGCAATTCCAAAGCTCGATGGACACTATGATCACTGGTGTATGCTCATGAAGAATTTTTTTCGCTCTAAGGAATATTGGAGCTTGATAGAACAAGGGATTCCTACAGCTGGAGAAGCAGAACCCTCTGAAGGACAAAGGAAGGCAATTAAAGATGCCAAACTAAAAGATTTGAAGGTTAAGAATTATCTATTCCAAGCCATTGATCGATCAGTTCTGGAAATAATTTTGAATAAGGATACAGCGAAGAATATTTGGGACTCCTTAAGGCAGAAGTATCAGGGGACCGCAAGAGTGCAGCGTGCACAACGACAAGCACTTCGAAAGGAATTTGAGGTGCTCAACATGAAGGTAGGAGAATCTGTAAATGAATACTTTGCTCGAACTCTTACTATAGCAAACAAGAAGAGGAATCATGAGAGAAGATGACGGATGTTGTGGTCGTTGAAAAGATTCTAAGATCTATGACTCCAAAATTTGACTATGTTGTGTGC
>JAOXJJ010000359.1:2087014-2104680 GCA_025769935.1 Phoenix roebelenii | reverse complement strand
AGAACTTAATGAATCATGACTCAATTGAACTCTTCAATCCTAATCCAATTAGGAGTCATGTTAATTCATTAGATTAATAATTAATTAAGACTTAAGAAATTCTAATCAAATTAGGACTTGCTCAATTTTAGTCCTAATCCAATTAGGACTCTAATTTGAATCCGAAGTCCTAATCTAATTAGGACTCTGGGAATCCTACTTTAAGTAGGACTCTAATTCAAATTCGAAATCCTAATTCAATTAGGATTGTAGGAATCCTACTCTAAGTAGGACTCCAGTCCTAATCCAATTAGGACTCTAGGAATCCTACTCCAGGTAGGATTCGTGTTTAAGCCCAATTAATTTATTCTTATTATTCCTTCTTCAACTGATTATCAATCGAATTGATTATTCGTGATTCATAATCACAATTCAACCATCGGATTGGTCAATGCCTCTAATGTGTGTGACCCAATATGTTCTATTCTGTCTGGTAGTGAGATATATTGCTATCTCTATCACAATATCATTGAAAACTCCTTTTAATGGGTTGGAACAATTCCAACTGAACTCATCAGGGCTTATTGATCATCGAGACATTCCCTGTGAGTCTTACCATCCACCAGTGACACCTAGCAGCATATAGTGGCTACCCAGCAGAATGGAATGATGAACCTCTAGGTGCAGTTATCGTATGATACAGTCTTTCTATCGTGGATCCCTACAGAACGGAGGTCATAGATAACTCGTCAAACCTCATCGTCTATCATATGTCTAGATTTATTTGACTTAAGTTTGAGAGTGGAAAACTTCTTCTCCACTATGCATACTGCCCCGGCCGAGGTCTTACGAACTCAGTCTTATAAATCACATAGGATCTCTCCTCATCTATCAAGGTCAATAGATTCCATATAGGTGCATACCCTACTCCTACAGTGAGCCTATTGCAGCCAATCTACACTGCATGGACCCATATGTCTAGAGACCATGTATATGTATAGTCAAACTATAATAACTTCACTGTGATTAGCCGAAGCACCGCAGGTCAAAGGACCAGTCATACTACTGCAACATTAAGCAAGTCACTGACGAGTTCATAGACATCCAAGTGACTTCTTGTCTTGGTCATGCTCAGTACCCTTGTTCTCTAACAAGCACCTGCACTATCTCTTCAGTGTTCCTACACTGTGGACTCGAGTCTCGTCCATCCATAAGAAAAGTGATCTGTGCACTGATATCAACGGATCGATCACCGTCCTCGTGATGATCCATCGATCTGGAGCATTTAGAAATTAATCACCAATGATACATGGCTCAAATTCTCAACTCTTGAGAATATGCATCATCATCTTATTAATTTTTTGGACGATTCATAGACACATACATAATATGAATGAAAAAGATATCAATTTATTAATCAATAATAATAAAGTCAAGTACAAAACTATGTTCCAGAAATAATAATGTATCAGCCAGATTGGCTTCTAGGGCATAAATCTAACACGGAGGGCCACGGGACGGCTTGCCGACTTCGCTTAAAAATTGCAATTTTTTTAGCTATCAGACCCCTGTTTCGAACGAAACAGAGAAATGGCCGCCGTCACTGGCCTCCACCACCCTCCGTCGGCCTCCCTCCCTCTCTCCGCCTTCTCTCTTTTTTCTTCTCCCGTTCGTCCTCTCTTCCGCCTCTTCTACAAGGTCGGTACGGGTCCGACATAGTGATGTCGGCCCGCATTGACTCATTCAATCGACAGGCCCGTACCGACTCGTCCAATTGGCAGGTCCGTACCGACTCATCCCGTCGGACAATCGGTATGGTTTCTGGTACCGGTTCTGCCGACGTTGGTTGGGAGTAACTGGATGGTGCTAATTTGTGAGTGGTAATTATTGTGGAAGTCTTGCTGATTGGCTATCCATAGGTGATTGGCTATCCATAGCTACTAAGATCAGAGCAACACCCTGCATATGGACGCTGGGACTTAAAGCCTGAGATTTAAACCAGCAATGCACCATGGGACTATGATGGCCTAAATGACAATGCAGAATTTGTCCTAACCGTGTGTATCCACAGCGCTAATTGAAGTATCACCCTATGGCAATCTTCTTGTAACCCGGCAAGATTTTGTAGCTGTGTTTGTATGTGCACATGAGGTTCTCCCCCTCCTTTTTTTTTCTCTCCTCTTTTCTTCACCCTTACCTGCTGGCAGTGGGATTTGTTACCCATCTATAATATGGAAAGCTTGATCATGCTATTGTCTATAATTAAATATTCAGGGGTGCTGTTGTAACTACATTTGTTGCTGCTCCAATGCTACAGGAGCACATTACAAACTTACAGCTGATCTTGACTAAGCTGAAATGTTGTAATTGATGCAAACATCTGTTCAGCAATTAACTTATAGAAAGGATAGTTTATTCTACTTTGGTTGTCTCAAATGGTTAGACCTGGTAGCAAACAAAATATGGATACTATTCTCCTTGCCGCTCAGGTATTGGATGCTGAAACATCTCGATTACACTGTTGTTTATTACTTAAGAGTTCATTGGCTACCTAATTTCTATAGTAGTTATATTGTTATCATTATGGTGTATTATCTAAACACATTTTTCTTGAGGCAAATATTGACCCTAATGAAGAGGCCGTGAGTGCTGAACAAAAGTCAGTAACCTTCAATTTCTAGTTTTATACTTTTTTTAAGATAATTTTTGTATTTTTTTAATCAAATATATTGTTTTTCATAATTTATAACAAATTTTTTGGGTTCTTTCTAATTTCCAAATCTTGCCCCTGCTTAATTGTCCTAAAAGTTGAACATGAAAAGGGTTCAGTTTGTCCATGGGAGCATGTTCGGAGGTGGAGGAGACCATATACCATGTGCTGACTGAGTGCCCACGGGCCAGTCAGATATGGAGGAGTGTAGGGGTTCAATTTGTCTAGGGGCAGAGGTAGTCGTCCATCGAGGAGTTCCTACTTTTTTTGGAGGAGTCGGCATCTGGTCTCGGACTGGAGGAGAAAGGCTTTCGGGCAGCCTACTTGGCCTACCACGTGTGGTTGGATAAAAACGCCCGGATATTTGAGAGCAGCAGTTCGCCTCCGAGAGTGGTGGCAGTCAGAGCTTTACTGCATGCTTTAGAGTTCACCAGTGCTGCTGAGATTTCACCTTCTGGCCCGGCCAGGGACATCTGGGCCCCCCTTCCTGCTCTTGTAGCATCCAGGTTTGTGTGCATATCTTGGGTGCCCCCACCCCCGACTTTCTAAAGGTGAATTTTGATGGCAGTGTGGCAAACGATGGGAGATGTGGAGGTGCAGCTTTTGTCATCAGAGATCATGAGTCCAGACTAGTAGCGGTAGGTGGTCAGCGGATCTTTGATGCCTTGGTGGTGTGTACTAAGCTTAGAGCGGCCTGGGAGGGCATCTCTTTTGCCCGTCGGACATTGGGTGCAGATCGGCTTATTCTCAAGGGCGACTCGACTATGGTGATCAACTGGACTCGGGGTCGGGGTCGTATAGAGGAGGGTAGGCCTCTGCTCCTCGATATTCGTAGACTGTTGCAGATGTGTATTGCCCATCAGGCCACACACACCTACAGAGAAGCGAATGAAGCAGCTAATTGGGTCGCGGATAAAATCCGACACAAGATCTTCCCGCTGAGGGGGGCTATGTTGCGGGGGGGCTTTGAATTTAGTCCCACATCGGCTAGTAGTGGGAAGGTTCTATGCCTTAAATGGGGGATGGAAATCCTTTCCTCTCGAGGGCCCTTTTGTGGGACAAAACCGTGAGGGCACCAGTCTTCCCCCGTCTGCGCTGGACGCACGGGCCGGAGCGCCCAAAGTGGACAATACCTCGGGAGGAACGCAATCCTCTTTTTCTGCTAGCTTAATGTGGGCTATGCTGTTGTATGAGGCTCCGGCCAAAGGCCGTCCCCGCAACAGAAGCTAATTTGAAATAAACTTAGGTTGCAGTTGGACCTGGTCTGAGGTTTGTTATTGAGTGCAGCTGCAATAACACAATTACATATGGAAGCCACCTTTGTCTACAAAATAAAGTTTAAGGGGTCTCTTAGAGGTGATTTCAATAGGTTTGATTTTGTTATCTAGGTTTGATTGGTGGTGGGTTCGAGAATGTTTTCTTTAAATTTAACTTAACCTTTGCCATGCTAGCCCTATGATCTGAAAGGTGTCAACAGACGGTTCGTATTTTCCAAATAAACTTAGTTGTGTGAGTTCTCCACTTGAATCTCCCTTACATCAAAACACGTGGATTGATTTATTACAAAAAAGAGCGAAAGCATAGAATGGAAGAGAAAATGGATTCAATTTGGATATTCTACTTAGCAGAAGAGTCTGGATCAAGTAAACATTGATAGGTTTGGCCTGCATCAAGAACTTTTGACTTAGAGGTGCCTTGCTTAGCCTACTCAAAGTTTCACCTAATGTGCCTATGACTTAATTGAATATTGCCTTACTGGCTTGCTATTTGCACAGTGGAGACTGACGATTATTTTTTTATTTTTTTTTGCTGAAGCGGGTTCTTCATACAATACGTGTACGAATACATCCAATAAAGTCAAAACATACTAACTCGCAGAGTGTCTGAGCAGCTTCCCCTCTCCTGACCAGAGGGTGTACCCTAAGTAGCGAGCCACATAGGTAGCCATCCAGTCGGCCGTCCTATTGACTTCTCTGAATACATGTTTGGCCTGGAAGGCTAGCCTATACCTCATCATCATCCCGATGTCCTGGATCAGGGGGTAGTCTGTGCTCTCACCCCTCGGCCCCTCCTGGATCCATCCGATAACCGTGGCCGAATCGTCCTCCAGAATGATCGAGCTGGCCTGCAGCACCTGCCGCGCATGTCGAAGACCAACTCAGGCGGCTCGCAGCTCTGCCCTCAGAACCGATTTGCCAAATAACTGGTAGCCATCCGCTGCCACCATCCTGGAGTGCGGGTCCCATATAACAAAGTCTGCACCACTCCGCGCGCCTCCATTCAGTACCGATCCGTCGAAGTTGATTTTAAGAAAGACTGATGATCTAGTTTGCCCTCAAGATAATGTAGTCTACTACCTTGACCTTCGAGCACTTAACCAAGTAATGCTTTTGCAGGTCATCAATATTATCGTGACAACCTTTTTCGCATAATGCCTCTAACTTATTAAAAAATAGTGCAAGCGATTTCGGATTCCTACTGGCTGGGCGAGATTGAAATGGGTAGATCAATCTCTCAATTTTTTCTCTTATCTAATTAATTAATCATTCATTTGATTATTTTATTACTCCTTTTGTTTTCCGCACTCGTAACAAAGGAAAGCATGCATTTCTTATGAGAGTGAACACCATTAGTGTAATTGCTTCCTTGCAAAGCTATATGCGTTCAAGTGAAAGGAAGCAAAATGTGGACAAATATGACTCTGTTTCAAACTTGAAGCAAAATCGTGGTCCGGTCCAAGTGCCATGTCAGACCGAACGAGATGCCATCTTCCCGGCCGTTCCGGTCCGATCTTCAAACATTGGAGCGGATCCCACCCACCGCACCAGAGAGAGGGGGAAGAGAGCCGACGTTTCTATAAGAAAACGCAATAACAGTAAAACAAAAATTAAAAAACAGGGGGGGAAAGAGAGGGGGGCAGGGAGAGATCTGTAAGGGTTTCTCACGTTCTTGTTATATCCGTGCTCTCTCTCGCCCGTGCTCTCTCTCCTCTGCCCCTCTCCAAGATATCGTCGCTTAATTCGTTCTGTGATTCGACTATTTTGTTCTTTCGATTCGTATAATTTTTTGGAGATCTGAGCTTCTTGTCCATTCTTTTTGTGAGTTTTTCTTTGTTTTGAGATTCGTTGCCGGGCGGCGTCGGAGCTGGAATCCTTGGTATTCCTTGGGCCGGTGCTACGGGAAGCATCGGAGATTTTGGTGTAAATCGGGCGGGTCTCGGGGCTTGGGCATGGCTTCGGCGTACGTTCTGCCCAATTCTGCCGCTTCTTCACGCAAGGGCCATCTCGAAGCTGGGAAGAAACGGGTACGATCTCAATTCGTTTTGCTTTCTGGTTTGATTTCTTTCCTGTCGTTTGCGGAGTTTTCTGAGATTTCGTATCAAGATTTTTCCAAAATACACATCTTTGATTGCAAATCTTGAAAATTCTGGGAATTTAGACAATAAAGAATGGTTTCTGAATTGCGGATTAACAAATCTCATTTGAGGGAGAAATTTGGAGGTTTTAATCTAGTCATTTTCTAACAACTCTTATAAAGACTCTTTCTTAGGGTGCCCGTTTGGTATTGCGTTCGTGTTCTGTTTTTGTTTACAAAGTCCCAAGAAGGAAAATGTACTGGACCAGTCCCCTTCATGATGGAACTCTTTCGCGTTTTCAAGATTTTTTTTATCAAAATCTTCAAATGCTTTGGAAGCAAGGATTGATTGCTTCAGAAAGGATCAAAAACAGAAGCTTGGAATAGTGGAAGTTGGGCCTGAAAACTGGCTTCCACATCAATCTCCACGGGAGATTTCACTAATTTATAGAGAAATAAAAACAAAAAAACAGCAATGATGCCAACAGTCCTCAAATTTCTGATTCTTAAGTTTGTAAGCATGTACTTATGATGAACTAGTGGAAACAGCTTAAGGTGGATGGATGTGGCATTTAGAATAGCCTATGGAATTCTACCTCCAGATTAACTGCTTGTTCTTTTGATCATTTTTCCATGAATCTCTTCAACTGTTTGCTAGACGGTTCAATCATTTACAAATAATATGGAAACTCTAATTGCCACTATTTTATTCCTTTAAATTTACGAAGTTATTTGCTTAATTTTGGCATATACCACCAGGATAGGAAGTGAACCTTGACAAAGTTCAAATTTTAAATGTGTTTTTCTCTTTTTGGGAAAATATTGGTAATGTTTGCACAATTCACTTGTTCACTGATTTAGTATTTTATGCATCTGTGTCACAGTTTTATTAAACTCTGCTCACTAAACACAATGATGGGGATGAAAAAAAAAGAAGAAGCTAATTTGGGATACCGTAGAATATACAAGGATTTGAGTTGGGGTTGTAAATTTGAAATCTTTCATTTCTCCCCAATTTCCCAGATCTGCTTGAAAATTGCAGTGTAAATAGCATAAATGTTTAGAAGACATTTTGCTGCTGCGTGCATATGAGACTTGTATCATGTTTTTATTGAGTTAAATTGCTCCTCTCATTTTTTTTTTTTTGACATAATAGATATTGAATATTATTGCACCACATCTCCTTTTGTTGTGTGGACATTAGATGTATTATTCAGATTGTACTCTTTAATGGGTGACAACACTGATATCTGAGGTTATTGTTTTTCCATGACCAGCTAGAGGAGTTCCGTAGGCAGAAGGCTGCTAAGAAGGCAGCATCTACTGGCCAGTTGCTGCCAGCTGATGTTGACCAACATGGTAAACATACTCAAAATAGTGAGCATGTGAGAGATGGATCTGTATCTGGTAGGGATGGTATTACTGTCACCAATCCTTCTGGGTCAGTTACATCTCATGAAAATAAGACAGTTAGTCCTTCCCAAAACACTGATGCTGGTTCCTCAAATGGGACATCTGCAACCTCTTCCTCCTGGCTTAGCAGCAATAATGCATTATATGGAGATTCAGAGCAAGAACCTGCAAGGGACGAGGTTTCTAAATTATATGGAAGCTCAGGCTTTTCTCAGCTGGACAATGGTTATTATGACCACTTTAGAGAGAACACTGAGCTTACTTGTACCAAATCTGAGCCAACTGATGTTATTACAGGAGATCAGATTATTAGTTTAGATTCGCTTCATGCAAAGCCAAACATTGATGAGAAAACAAACCATTCAGGTTTTCTTCCTGAGAGGTCAGAAAGTGTTTCTACTCATAAGAGGTTGGGGCTTCCCAGCACTTCAACCGACACATCTGGAGTACATAAAGGTATATGTAAAGTTCATACTTTTCATCAAACTGGTTACTGATGATTTTATTTTCTGACTTAACTTCTGATGTGAGGCCTGCTGCTTTATGCTCAACCACCAAATATACAGACTCATTTCTTGGAGTGGAGCAACCTATTCGTGGTGGCAACATGGACTATCATAGTGCTTTGGGTATAAATACAGGAGGGGGGCAGATTGCTGATGCCATTAGTCGTCGCCTCAATGTTGGCAGTGCACCTTGGCATGCATCAGAACCACCATCTGCAGATTTTCACTTAGCTTTTAGAAGTTCTTCTAACCAAAATCCATTTCCTTCATCTGGCTATGGAACTACTTTTGGTCGATCTCGCCCATCTTTTCTTGACTCCCTTGGTGTGCCTAGGGTATCTTATATGCCTTATGACAAGCCTGAGAAAGCTAATCCTCCATCATCTTTTAGTAGTTCAAAATTTGACAGTACAGAGACTCACTCGTCATCTTCTCAGAAACAGCTGTCTGCGGCGCTCAGCACTCTTGAGCAATCTTATGATTCGAGAACTATGGATGTTAATATTGAGAAGGAGCCATCCTTGACTTCTGTTTCTAATGATACACCACTTTTGGGTCAGGGAGTAGGGGATCAGGATATGCAGGGGGATCATGATATGCAGAGCGACCACAATATCCCAATTCTGAAGAAAGATGAAGATTTTGCAGCATTGGAGCAGGTGATTGTATTTATTGTTTTTAATTTTCACCTTGAGGCACCTTTATATTAGCATTTTGTTGCTCCTTTTAGAGGCTAATACACGACGATTGAAGAAAAAAGGAGTCAGGTCACTGTTTTAGTTTCCCTTTCGCAAAAAGTGAATATATATATACATTGATCCACTGGAATTCTTGTTCATTGATTAAACAATTCATAGTTACAATAGAAGATATTAGAGCTGCTGTTCACTAGACAAGCAGACCTCTCCGACCCACCAAAACTATAGTTGTAGTTCAATCTGATGCATTTGAATGTGAAATGGAAATCCAATTAATTGAAAATTAGAAAACTTTGCCTTGGACCTACTTATATGACTTCTTAAAAAATAATCCTTACTTTGAATTTGCACTTCTCCGTGTACTTCATTATTGATGAATTATCACCATCATGCATTTGTTATAATCTTCACTTTGAACTGCTAGGGATCTTTTTCATTGGTGTCCATAATGTTCTTTTTTGCAGCACATTGAAGATTTGACACAAGAAAAGTTTTCGCTGCAACGAGCTCTGGACACATCACGAACACTAGCAGAGTCATTGGCTGCTGAGAATTCATCTCTGACTGAGAGCTATAACCAACAGGTGTGTTATCTAATTGTGAGTTGACCTGAAAATGTAACCCTTTATTTAAAAGTTAAAACACTAAAGATTTGATTTTATGCATATTCTCCCTGGCAATTCTGACTTGGTTGATCTCATTTGGTACTTGTCACATGTTGCTTGAGGCGTAGTGAATGCTGCTTGTCTCTTAAATGACATGCCACTTTCTTTCTGGTTGATGTGGAGCATGCATATTTTCTGCATAATATGCTTATTGATCGACATAACAAAATCTAGTATACTCCCATTAACTCTTCTTCTCGTCAGTGATTGTAAACACATCTAGCAGCCAAATTCTGTTTAGTAACAATAAAGAGGCTAATAACTACCTGAAGATTTTGATGTCGCTAGAACATCAATTATATTTGAACGAGAAGAGGGTCTTACTTTTCTGGTTGGTTATGTGCAGCCCCATGGTGGGGATTTCATGTTCCTCTTTACCTGAAATAACTACTGAAATCATTCATGCAAAGGAATATCCACCGTAATGGACTGGTCTTCATGTTGCATAAGGCTAGATTTAATTACCCTCCGTCACTATATTTAGGTAGGAATAGAAAGGAAAATAAGTATTATATGGTCGGATATTGGGATCCCTATTCTTTTTAGAATGTAAAAGAATATTCACTGTAGTCATCCTAAGATTATGCTTTTACTTTTGTTGCAGTACATCTATAGGTATGTAGAAATTGATAAATCAAGCATCTTGTATTTATTGCTCTATAGTTAGTATTAAATTTAGGCTTTGATTTTTTATTTCAGGGAAAGGTTATCAGCCAGCTAAAATTCGACATGGAAGGGCTGCAGGAAGAAATCAAGGCTCAACTAGTTAATCCTCTGTGCCCTCCCCTTTTTCTCATTGTGTGTTATCATAATAGATGTGAAGGATGCTATATATATGTATGTATAAAGAGTGAGATGGACTTTGCTCTGCTCAAGAGGAGAGGGTATCTACTCTTGAGTCTAACGTCAACAAAGGGGCATCGAAATTAGAGATTCACATCATATGCCTTTTTAGTCTCTAACCTATCCATCAAGTGCATACAAAAATAAGTGGTTAAAATGATGCAAAACTATGTTTTGCTATGATCTAAGTATTAAAATCCATTGATTTTTCATTTATATATGTTTTAATGTATGTTTATCATGATCAGTAAGATAGATTCTCAATTTAAATGCTTGATCATGTATTTTAGCAATATTAGTGCAATGGAAATAGTCTATTATTGTGTCTACATGATGCATGGGCTAGAGACCACTAAAATGTGTGATATTTGGTTTCTCAACATTTTTAGTAGCATAAATCATGATCAATGGTGTGGATCTTCAATTTAGATATCCCGTTATTGATTCTAGATTCAAGAGCAAATACCCTCTCCTCTTGAGAGGAGAATAGTCCATCCTCTGTGTGTGTGTGTGTGTGTGTGTGTGTGTGGTTACAATACACACAGGGTATAAAGAAAAAACTTAACACATACCTCCAAATCCAATGTTGGTTGCCAAAAATGGAAATTTGAGCTGATGATGTGCTTTATAAGGCCTAGAAAATATCCATATACAAAAAATCATATGTTTTGGAGGCATCTAGCCTATGCATCAAGTTATCTCAAATATATAGTTATAATGAAATGTTATACATTGATTTCGGGGCGACTTGATGCATAGTGTAAGGGCCTAGAGAATAGATGATTTTTTTGTACAGAAATTTTAGGCATCACATCCAATGGCTCACTTTTTCATTTTTGGATCGCCAATGTTAAATTTGGTTGTGGGTGTAAAGTTCTTTCTTTGCACCCTATATGTATATGTACATACATGTGTCTGTGTGTTAAATACATGCATATATATTAAGCTGCACTTCCTCATCTGCCTAACTGGAATTTGTATCTCCTTCCACTAATCTAGAAGGGAAAAGTCCTAGCAGGGAACTAGACGGTGACTCTTCTAAACCATTACATTATAGAGAAGTCCACTCTCATTGTGATGTATTATTTGAACTCTTGAAAATTCTTCCAGAAAAAGTCCAAGGGATGACAGGATCCGGCTGATCAGAATTTTGCGTGGTCTTTCACTCCATCCTCAGGACATCACCAAACTAATTTGGATTTTACCAGTTATATATAATTTATATATGGGTGGGATGGACTATGTTCTCCTCTCAAGCATCTAAATCAAAGATCCACACTGTTAATTATGATCGTACCATTAAAAATGCCTAGAAATCACAAATCACTTATTTTGGTGTTCTTTAACCATGCATCAAGTGGGCACAAAAATGGACGGTTTTCACCGTGCTAATGTGCTAAAATGCATAATAAGGCATTTAAATTGAAAATCAATATTATTAATCATGATCACACATGTTACAACATATATAGATTGAAGATCACTAGATTTTAATGCTTAGATCATACCAAAGCATCGTCTTGCATTCTTTTAACCATTTATTTTTTGCACCCACTTGATGCAAAAGTTTGGGACTATCAAAATACTTGATTTTTTGGTTTGTTAGCATTTTTAGTGGTATAGATCATGATGAATGATATGGATCTTTAATTTGGATACTCCATTGTTGATTTTGGACTCGAGAGAAGTAGATAGCTCTTTGCTTTTGAAAGGAGCAAAGTCCATCTGTGTGTGTGCGTGCGCGTGTGTGCATGTGTGTGTGTTGGAAGTGGAGTGTGGATGGTCAGTTTGTGGAAGTGGGTTTGCATGCACGCATGTTTGTATTTATTGTATATTTTTATTCATGTATGCATGCATGCACACATTCAAATATTTGCTATATACATCGGTATCTTTAGGCATTTGATGTTTAAGAACTTGCATTGGTACATTTGTCTGAATGCATATGGTTTGTGTTTTTCTGAAGTAGGTTGGCACTTGAAAAGGTGTTGGGTTTGGTTGGTTTTTAGTTGGTCCGAGATAGAATAATAATGTTTGCAAGCTCAATATATACTCGACTTAAACTATCTCCGGTTCGATACTGCTTGACCATACTTGACCACAAGTTAATCCCTAGGACTGAACTCAACCTAGCCGACTCTTAATTTCCTATTACAATAATTATTCCAGTCCCAACCTGACTGTAACTTATTCTAACTTACCTTTACCTATTTTGACCGGACATGTATCAACCCAGCTTGACCTGTCCTATCCATGTTGTGCTAAACCATATAAAAACATAGGAAAATAGGGAATCATGAATTGACTTAGTTTGTTAAAATTTGATACATGTTAATGATTTTATTTCCACTGAAAATGACACAACTAATAGCAAATAAATGTAAATGATCCAAGTTGACCTGACCTGGTCTGATCCAACTTGACTCATAAAATCTCTGCCCTCGTGACACAAATTGGCTTAAAGTTTTCAGTCAAAACCAACCTATACAAGATCTGCTTCAAAAAGATCGGAGATAGGTCAGTTATAATCATGGAATGACATACCAGTTTGTACCGGTATGTTATCCACATGGAATTGGTACATGGTACAGAGGCATACTGAGTATTGATATGCCGAACCGTACAAGATGGTAATGGTACGGAGTTTGATGTTGAGATTGCAAACCTTGGTTATAATTAGTGGAACCTCATGTACATATAGATGTTTGGCATCCTTTTTTATTCTCCACCATGTCAACAAAGGAGCACTCAGTAATTTGCGTTGTGTGCATCATTTTCTTTTCTATTTTCTGCTAGGTATGCAGCAGATATGTGCAAGATTTATTCACTATTTGAGAATGAAGAGTTTTCACTTTTCAGTATATGACCGAATGATGTAGTGCTGTTATTCATTTTTCAAATTTTGTCTTATATGAACACATTCTTCATACCCAAAAAAAAACTCTGTACTTGTGCTTCTTGTTCATGTTCTTGCATCATATAAGGTTTTTGTATGATTATTTTCTTGTGATTCTACAATTTCTAACATTCATTTCTCAAGCAAATTGTTATTCACATCATTTTCTCGGTATTTATAACAGCTGGCACTTGAGTCTGTCAAAATGGAATATGCAAATGCACAGCTAGAATGCAATGCTGCTGATGAAAGAGCGAAAATACTTGCATCTGAAGTCATTAGCTTAGAAGAGAAGGTAGCCGGTTTTCTTCTTTTTCTTTGTCCTATGTTTATGCTAATTCTTTATCAATGACTTTCTCCATAGAGCTTGTTTTATCAGTTTGAGACTTCTTAAAAGGAGGCTATCTTGCACAAACGTTGCGGATACCGCACTTAATCAGTTGTTGAAAGGACTTTCAGGATGTAATTTAAAGCTTTTCCAGTTAGCATAAAGAATAATAAACTTGTGTTTTCCAATGCTAGCATTTATCTTTTGCGTCTTTGTTCTCCTTTCTTTCCTTTCCCCTGTTTATGTTATGTTGTGCTAGTTCATAGTAGCTTGCATATGTGGTTGTAAAAGATGTTAAACATGATTGTGTTAGTTCGTAACATGACCTATAGAGTCCATCCCATATAAATGGAAGTGCTTCTTGCTTATGTATGTGAACCCAACTTATATCTATTTTTTTGTCTTTTATGGGTGTACAGTCTACACACATTTTTTTTGGAGAACAAGGTCAGAGATCAAAGACTATTAAATCTTATTTTTATCCTAGGGGAAGTTTCATATCAATTTTTTTAGTTATGGGCTTATGGCTGTTATGGTGAGTCATGTTATGGCCAGTAACTGTTTCCTTTTTCCATCATAGGTAAGGTAGTCATGATTTACTTATTTTTCTATTTTTATCAGGATGAGATATTCCGCATAAAGAGCCTTCAACACCTAGTACCCATGTAGTAAAACAATTTAAAATTTAGTCAGAGAATCTGCAGCCATTGCTTTTCTTGTTTATTGCAGTGATGGCTCCATGCTTTTGAAGGTGACGAACCTTTCAAGCTAATCGATAAATCCGAAGTTGTGTTATCCTGATGATATTTGGCTAGCATCCTTCTGTTTCTATTTTGTAGTTTAGTCGAAAGGATCTCATCCTTTATTTGTTAGTTCATATTGCTTGTAATATGAACTGTAATATTTAAGATACTGGTGTCAGGCATGTGCAATACACGTGTCTGTGGAGGGGAAAAGGTCAAAAAGTTCAAATACTGTCATATCCCTGTAGCTGCTGTGCAGTGCTGCATAGTGGTTTGGTAATATTATTGCACGGTCAAAAGGAGGGTGGAGTCCTTCTCTCAAGTTCCCATTATAGCAGTAGAGGTGTAGGAACCTTAACTCTGAACTTCTAAATGCCATAACCGAATTCCGATCAAATGTGTACAACCTTCCACTGTGCACTAAATTTTTGCAGAGTTCAGGTTCATATCCACGAGGTGACAAGTCCATCTTTGACAGGCTTTAGAAAGGACAACAAAATGAAATTGACTTTAATAATCAGTTCAGGGGGAAAACTTTTCAAGTATAGGGGCTCGCAAACAGCTCTAGATCAAGTTGAGGCTTGTGCATGTTGAAGAACCTCTTGCCTTTTTATTATAACGTAGGATATGTTAAGGCATGTAAATCAGCAGTCCTGGGATTAATATGAGTTTTGTATCACAAGAGGTGATTGATGGTTTAGATGTGCTGCTTGAGACACATAAATATGATTGATACACACATATGTTTTAGTTTTTCTTTTCTTTAAGTGTGATGACATCAAGTAGCTTTCCATTGTTATTTGGAGTATAGTGGGATTTTGTAATAGTAGCAATTGGCTGTGGTTGAGCCTTAGCTAAGATCATTCGCTACGATAGCAACTATTTACTCAGAAGCTTTAGTAAATACTTTAGAGGTTGCTCTCCCTTAATTGGCGATGGTAGCAATATTTAAATGTTATGGTTATTATCATCTTATTTCATCACTTCCATATCTATCTGTTTAGTTTTCGATCTAGCCAGTCAGAAAACCTTCCATCTATTCATCATCCACTCTCATTTCAAACTATCTGGTTATTTATGATCCTACTTATCATTCAGGTTTGCTAGATTGTTGTTGTCTGGTCAAAAATTCTAGCAACCAAAACTTAAACCTATTTTTAAGAATCAAAAGCTAAAACTAAATCCTTTTCATCCATATTACAATCTGGGCCTTAAACTCAGGGTTTTAATTAGCCAACCCCGGCCTATTTATTGCATCATCTCAGGCAGATGAGAGAATAGGCTGGTGATCAGAATTTATCAACATGTTCTCTTCTTGATCAAGGCTAATAGTATTTGTTGATCTGCTATCATATCGCATGGTAAAGGACATCGTCTTGGTGAATATCATGGTCTGGTATGGACCAATATGTAGTATACATGTTGACATTATCAAGAATTTGATGAAGGAATGCATGCTTTGGTTGATCATCTTGTTCGTTATCTTGTACACTTTTGTTTACATTTTATAGGCACTCAGACTGAGGTCAAATGAGCTAAAGCTGGAAAAGCAACTGGAGAATTTGAGTTCTGAAATCCCTTCATACAGGTAAGTTTGATATTATACGTATTATGTCTTAATTTATTAATGCTGGATGCTTAATTGGAAATGAACTGGGTATGTTGCTTAGATGCGCAGTGAGTTGTTTTAAGATGGACATGAAAAGAAGTATAACAGTGTTTATAATGATTACATCTTATGTTGTTGTTTTCTGTGGTCCAATAGAACAAGAGTAATCTCTGCAGTAGTTAATTAAGATTGTTAGCTTTTTATCTACATTAAGCATTCAAGCTCAATTAATGTTTAAAACTTTAAGATCTGGCTATTAGTTACGTTTTTTTAAAAATGAAACAGTTCTTGAGCTTCACCTCTTATCATAACCATTCTTGAAATTCTGAAGTTTCATGAATTTGTAGCATATAACCAACATTTTATGCTGGCAATGATTTTTGTTGACCCTAGGAATTTATGACACAGCAGCTTCCTAAAAGCTGGTCCCAAATAGTTAGGATAAAGCTTATTAAGGGTGGTGTGCAGTTCCATGGCTATAAAATCACTAACCAATAGTTCTTTCTGAACTCATACAGACGTAAGGTCTCTATTTTAGAGAAAGAACGCCAGGATTTCCAGTCAACCATCAATGCTTTGCAGGAAGGTATAATTTTTCTCAACTTGTAGCTTGATATTCTCAATTAGATTTTACCATTACCTTTAAAATATGACAGTTCCAGAATCTTGTGATTGCTGATAGTGTTTATCATGGCAATGACGATTTTTTTTAATCTAAATATGTGCAGTGGTTACTTCTTTGTCACCCTCTACTTAAGGGGAAAAATGCTATAAACACAATTATTGCTAATAAATTGTTCCTTTCCATGCCTTGTAAATTTCTTATCTTGTTTACAGAATTTTTACCTTGTTTTATTTTCTTAACTTAGTGCATTATATGAGAAAAAATATATCCTTCTAGCTTTGCATGTTTCACATGCAAGCTTATAGACAAGCACATTACATGTCATGAAGAAGCTCTCCTTTGGTTTTGATTATACTTGTATTACACAGAGAAAAAAGTTCTGCAGTCTAAACTACGGAAAGCATCTACAGATGGGAAAATCAAAGATTCAAGAAAAGCTTCCCCTAGTAGAAGAGATGCGTCTACTTCTACAGAAGATTTAGGTATGAAACTAACACATGCTAATCTCAGTTATGAATTTCACACATGCTTCTCTATGTTATTACTAACTCGTTCTTGTAAGTAGGAACACTAGTTCTTTTCAATGTTTTTAAAACTAAACCGGATCAGCTAGTTCGACCGGTTGAATTGGGAACCAGTTGCCTGTCCGGTCTAGTCTAGAGGAGATTTTAGAAACAGTCAAAACTCGATCAAACCAGGGAGAACGGAACGAACTGAACAAACCAGCCAGTCCAGTTCGGTTCTCACGGGTTGCTAGAGGACTTTTGACCTAATCTCTCATGGGTTGAGTAGAGAGGGGAAATTTCGTTGATCGGGTCATCCGATCTCTCTCTCTCTCATTAGTTTGGGTTTTATTTTTGGATGAATGGCGGTGCAACAATGGAGAAGCTGGTGGAGGTGGTGGGGATGGAGGTGGTGATCGAGTTCGAGCCGGGAGTGAAGTACCAGTCCGACCTCCATCTCCAGTCACTCCACCCGATGGCGGTTGTGGCCTTGAAAGTCTAGACCTCGGCCTTCACAAGATTCACATCAACCCTCCAACGGTGTCTCCCCTCGCACTTCTCTACCATCCTTCAAGTCATTTTTTTGCCCCCGGCCTCTCTCCCCTCCCTCCTTCCCTTGCTCCCCTTCCGATCGCTTCCTCATCAAAGCCTCCCTCTTCGCCTCCTTCGCCGCCGCCGCCACCGCCACCACACATGATACGCACCTCAAGGTCACCTATGTTGGGTCGTTACTTTGCTACATTGCCGCCCTCGTTGACCTTGCTGCCATCTGCTGCTAGCCCCCATCCCCCCCC
>JAOXJJ010000359.1:2073256-2086811 GCA_025769935.1 Phoenix roebelenii | reverse complement strand
TAGATACAATTTTATCAGTAATTTAGTAAGACCTTTGTATGCTTTGATCGAGGCAATGGTCAATTAATGGAGAACAGGAGATGTGCAAGGGTGCTGGTGGATCCGTCAAACTAAGGTGTGCTAGCCATGCGCGAGGAGCGGGGAGGGGCGCACCCCAGGCACGTGAGATGTGGGGAATGGGGGCTTCTCGCCGTACGTGAGGGCACTTCCCAGGCATGTGAGGCGCGGGAGATCAAACTGGTCAACATGGGAATCGAGCAGCTTGCCGGTTCATTGTCCGGTCTGGTTTTAAAAACATTGGTTTGTTAGCAACATGGGGAAGTTAACTTTGCGTTATTTATGCCATGTTTATCAATACCACACATCAGAATAAACATCTTCAATTCCATAAATATCTGATAGCGGGTTACATCAATAAAGTCTTAGTTACTTCAATTTGTTTTACTATTGATTAACAAATTACATCATCTTCATTTAGTCTTTTATTTTATAGCATAGAAATATTAAAAGAGGGAGGTACTTGAATAATTGGCATCTATGGCCTCATCTCTTGGGCTTGTTTTGATCATCTAAGATCTCGAGCATTATAAGATGATAGAGTTTTGCTCCTTTAGAAAATTTTGTTTGGTTGAAGATTACAACGTTGCGACACTGGTGATGAACATCATTGTTGACAGATGCATCATTAGTCATCAACATGCTTAATTTATAGAGTTTATGAATTATTGAATAATTTTAAGTTTGGATAATCATTCGGATTAGAATATTTTGTTATTAATTTGGAAGTGTTTCAATTTAAAGATTGCTGTGACTATGAAAGCTAGAATACTTGCCATGAAAGTAGTTTGCATCTATAGTAGGGTACATAAAACTAAACAAAGTAAAAAGGATAGAAGCGGATAATTGATTTCTCTGCTCTTTTCCTTCGGTATTCCATGGGTTTAAGAAGTCCAGTAACTACATCCATTATGGGCGCTACTTTAACACAGGGACTGTCAATAGGCTCCCTGGTTGTTGCATTCCAGTGAGTGTTTGATTGACTTGAATTGCAAAAATTATTATGGGATCTTTACCATCATTTGTACTTTTTCTATTGCTATATATATTCCATTCTGAACCATTAGATTTCTCTTTTAGGTGCTGAAAATGTGAATCTGGTTGATGGGGGGGCTACTGGTCCAGAAACAATGCCCAATGATAGCCTAAATGCATTGCAAGATATCAGCTTATTCATGTCTCTTCCCGAAGATGGAAGATTATATCTTCCAGATGGATCTGGTGGTATTCCAGTAGATCAGCTTAGAATGATTGACAACATCAATACGTTGATATCTGAGGTATGTATTTAAGTGTATTTCATATGTTAATTACCGTGCATGTAATTGTTCACAAGATGAAGTCAGAAATCCCCTTTTCCCATTCCACTGCTGAAATCTTTTATTTCATTATATTTACTTTATGTTGGATACTTGCAGCTAGCGCTGGAGAAAGAAGAGGTGGTGCGAGCTCTCAAAATTGAATCATCAAATTGTTCCAAGCTGAAGGTAATATACTCTGACAATGATTGTTGGTAATTTAAATATGTAGCACTGCTATTTGCATTGCAACTAAATACTA
This sequence comes from Phoenix roebelenii, assembly GCA_025769935.1. Classification (NCBI taxonomy): domain Eukaryota; kingdom Viridiplantae; phylum Streptophyta; class Magnoliopsida; order Arecales; family Arecaceae; genus Phoenix; species Phoenix roebelenii. The sequence goes on along the minus strand of JAOXJJ010000359.1, from coordinate 2,085,194 downwards.
AACCGTGATAAGTTACCAAACAAGTATAATGTTTAGATTTCATACTGTTATCATATTATTACATGATATGACGATCTGTGAATCTGGACATTTATTAGGATCATTTAGTTAGATGTCTCAACCCAAAGGTGCCTCAGCACAGGTCTAAAATTGCAACTAAATACTTTTTTCTTGCAATTTTTGTAGGACTTGAACAATGATCTATCACAAAAGCTGGAGGCACAGACCCAGAGGTTAGAGCTCATGACTGCTCAACGGATGGCTGATGAGAATGTTTTGGCAAAGCCTGTAGATTCCCATATCATGCATGATATAATAGAATATGCTGATGAAGGCGATGAGGTATGATGGTTATTAGATGTCTTCATGGTTAACTGTTTATAAGTGTCCACTCGTGCTTGTGATTGTGATAATTTAAATATCTATGAGGTATGGTATTATTAGATGCTTTCATGTTTTACTGTTTATAAGTGTCCACTTGCTTGTTTGATATTGCTAATTTGAAGATTTAGTTCTAAGTTTTGTTACTAGATGGCTTTTTCAGGCAGAAAGTTTGTTTTGTTATTATTATTGTTGTTGGAATCACAATTTGTGATCCTTGGGTAAACTGGTCAAATCAGTCGTCAGTTAATGAAATACTGTGGGTTGCTTTAACTTTCTTTTTCCTGCCCTTGTCATGCTTATTCAATGCTCTATCATATGTAACTTCTTGATCAGAATGAGCTCCGGATAATAACTGTAAACAGCACTACTTTTTTCTCCATTGATTAGAGAAGTACTAAGCTCCCATGCTTTCTGAACTCTGCCTCTCTCTCTCTCTCCCTCTTAGCAGGTCTGTTTTCCCACCCACTTAATGAGGCTCCTGCATGCGAAGAATTATTTCGTATACATGCTATTTAGTGATAATGTGCACTTAATGGGGAATTCTGGTCAGGCTATATAAATCACGAACTGCTTAGCATGCTTCAGTTGATTTAATGCCCTTATTCAAATTTTGATGAGATTCCTTGAGGCAGCTGCACACTGTGAACTTATGAGCACATTTGTGGTGTGTAGATAAAAGCATTTGTGCATGCTCTGCACCATTCCTTCATTACTGTTTCTGTGCGAGCTCAGCATTAAAGAATTGGTGGGGAATGGTGGGGAACACTCAACTGAATTATGTAGTTTCAATATGACACAGCAGAGACTCCACACTATTTGATGTACAAAACCTGATTCTTGGAGTTCTTTGCCAGTACTGCCATCTCCGTAGTACAAATGGTCGGATTAGTGATTAACTTTTAATTAATTAGGTATTAAAATGAACTCTTATCAGATTGCAATAAGACTTTATTGACATTCATTTGTTTCTGGACTTTCAATGCTCTGGATCCCGGCATTTGTATTAGAGTGGCTGAGCTCCAGTGTCAAATGCTAGATAACAACTGTTCCTTTTGGTTGTGGAAAATTGTAGGCAGCAGACTGGCATAAGGCAGGCATGCATGTATGCGTATCTATTTATGCAGGTTTTAAAAGTTTCATCTCTTGCTTATGAATAATTGTCTTGTTTGAGAAGACTCAAATGTCTGTTAGAAAGCTAGTCCAGTTACTATTACACCCCTTAAAAAATTGCTGGTTTAGACAGCCAGCTGCTCCTTGTTTTGCCATTTTTAAATTGGCAGCACTCTGTCTCACACAGCAGAAAGTGCCCCTTCGGTATTGCTCTTTGCTTTCTGTATTTGTTTTCAAGAACTGAAGAAAAATTAACTAGATCAAACAGCACGTATGATGAAACCCTTTTGCTTATTCAATTTTTTGTAAAATATTTAAAGCTTTTGAAAGCAAAGATTTATTGCTTCCAGAAAAAGAGTGAAAATAGAGGCAAGGGATGCCAGAAAGTTCCATGCAAATGCTATCTTCAACATCAATCTCCTTTGATATTTCACTAATTTGTATAGAAAGAAAAAGAAACAATAATGATGCCAAAAAGGCCATAAGCTTTTCTATAGTTTGGCAGTGTTATGTGAAAAATCAACTACTGATCAATTGTATGCTGCTTAAAACTTTGGTTGTTATTGTTTTTTTTTTTTGCCATTTCCAGGTAGTTGAGAGGGTCTTGGGTTGGATAATGAAGCTCTTCCCTGGAGGCCCCGCAAAGCGGCGAACAAGCAAGCTTCTGTAATGGAGGAAAGACTTTATGATATAATGGTGATACTATCATTAATTTTTTTTACTAATGATAGAATGGAGGTCTTCAAATCTGTATATTAGGTTGTTAAATCTAGTCATTCTTTTTTCTTTAATAGAAGATAAAAATGGAATACTTGGCATTCCTTCCATGAATCATGTATGGTACACCCAGTGATCGGAAATAAAAGAATGGCCCCCATCATTCTTTTTGCTGAAAGCTGTTTTGTGTACCCTTTGGGGGTGATAAGTGTACAAAGGAACTCTGTTGTTACTTGTATCTTTTTTTCTTTTCCCCATTTCTAATTTGCTGTATCTAGAGAGAGATTTTGGTGTTTGGCTTGGGACTGACCCCCGGCTTGTGCTTTACTCCTTTGATGATGATGATTCAGACATGATACATTCTTGTAAGCATTCTTGTAAGTGGTGAACATGTAAAACTTTGCCTAGCACAGAGGATGATAAAGATGAAAGCAAATTCTCGAGACAATTAGAGATTCTAGCGCCCAACAAATGATCCATTGGTTGCCAGAGTTCACACTAATGTCATGAAGGATCTTTCGAATTATTTTTTCTTGTCCTATGTTCTCGGCATGGTGACTCTGAGGAGATATTGGTAAGGTCACATAAAATTAAGAATCAAATCATGTTGCTGGCTGATTTTGAGGTAACAATTCTTTCGAATATTATTATTTGAAAAGAATTGGTTTTCTTTTCCTAATTTTCCAAAAAATGGAAAAAGGAAATTGTTTTGGATCCAAGTGCCAAACTGTCAACGAAGCATTTTAAAATTCTTCAGTTGTGCCCTAGATATAATAAAAAAATAGCCCTCATGAGGCTATACAAAATCACAAGGTCAAAAAATTTTCAATTCTAATATTCAAGAAAATTTATTCTAAAAAATTTCTCATAAAACTACAAGTACAAATCAAGGCAAACGGTAAGTGCCCTTTTTTTCCTTAGAATGCAGTTGCCGATCTCGTGGAGATGCTTTATCTATTTATCCAAGTTACCATGGGCGTGTGGTGTCATCGTGTTTACGAGACAATCATAAACAGATTCCGATTTAAGGTTTCAATCATATATCTTTTTTAATGAGATAATCTAGTAATCTTCTTTGTAAGTTCAGCCCTTTTTTTTCTCATTACTAATTGCTAATATCATGCACACCCATGGTTTTTTTTAAAAGAAACTAATGGAAAACATGGTAGGAATACCGCACACATCTAGTAACAACTAATCCTTACTCGAGTCCGAGCCAAGCTCAACTTAAAATAAGGAAAGCAAACTTGAATAGGAAAGTCGTGGCATGAAGCGACCGGGGAACGGGCTTTTCAGCCTCTAGGATTAGCTAGGCCCGAAAGGGCTCGAGCAATTATAGGGAAGTTCACCCATTGCTTCGTGATATTTAGAAGATGGTGAGGGAGAGTGTCACATTTCAAGCTATGCATGTATATCGTAAGGCTAATAGGGCGGCCGACTGGATAGCGAGCCACTCAGAAGGTACCCTATAGTCTAGGGAGAGAGATATTCGGAACATTTCGAGACCTTTTGTTTTCTGATTCTATTGGATATATTCGTACCCATGATGTATGAAATGCTTATTTTAGTCAAAAAAAAAAAACAAAAAAAGAAAAGAAGAAGAGGAGGAGGAGGAGGAGGAGGAAGGGGAAGGAAGGAAAAAAAGGAAGGCCCTTTCAGCCAGCTGCCGAAGCGTGTATCCAAGTGAGAAAAGGAAGGGAATAAAGCCATGACGCGTCCAAGCTTGTCCCATTTCGCAAGAGTCAACCTTGGCGGTGTGACGGCAGGAGTCGGGGCTTTGGCCGTCTCGTGACTCCTGTTTGCGATGGGGCCGGCCGTGTGACGGTTCGTGACACAACCCGACGACACTGAGCCTGACCGGACGATGATTCCAGCTCGAAATAATATTACCATGCTACATGGTAGGTGAGACATTTGTTCTCGTTTTATATAATTACTCTTGGTGGTTTTGTGCCTCAGGAAAATAATGCCTTGTGATTGGCTTTCTAGTTCACGAGTTCATACAACCATTGGTCTCGCACCAATCTCTCTCTCTCTCTCGCACCGACCTCCTCCACCTCCTTCCATGTGTTGTTCTGCATCGGTTGTCCTGCTTGTGGACGCGACTGGACTGGCACGTCTATCTGGAGCACAATCGGAAAAAATAACATTATTAGGTTGATTTTTTTTTTCCCCTTGAGAAAAGGATATTATTGGGTTAGGAATTGCATATCATGGACTGGATTTTAATTTTTCCTTGGGTAATTTGACCCTTGGAAGTGCCTATTCTGGTGGTGTAACATGCTACATATGTATATGTATGTACAAGAAAATAAGCAGCAATAATATTTATAGCAGAGCTGATCATGGAGTGGTCCATGAATATAAATAAAATTTGATATTTTCTATGCGTAAGCCTTGCCCATGATCAGTTTTAATCCACAGCGCTCTCGGTATCGTTGACAAATTGCTCTCAGATTCCTAAATTATTTGAGCTAAGCTAGGCACTATTGTACTGTCATCAATCAATCTATTGCGTACGATGCACTCTCAATTATTTAACAGTAGAAAATATTTAATCATTTTTATGCAAATACTTGTGTACCTGAAGTTCTCTATTTGGACGTAAGTGACATAATGCCAACAATATCCATGGCCTAGTTGGAATCGTTGACAAAGTACGCTTAGATTTCTAAATTATTTGAACTATGCTTGGCATTATTTGTACTGTCGTCACTCAATCTATTGTGTATGATGCTCTCACAATTTCTTAACAGCGGAAGAAATTTAACCACCTTTATGCAAATATTTCATGTACGTGAAGTTCTTTATTGGCAAAATTCCATACCTAACCTTGGTTGTTTTTGTGTTTTTCAATCTGTTACATCAATTGTTAATTAAAAAAAAAAACCTATTATATCATCTGTTGAGTTGCATAACCTGATCTTGCAAAAGCGATTAAGATACATCATCTTCCCCAACAATGTCCAATTTGGAGCGACCTTAAGTAAATACGGTGGATTTGTAAATTTTTTGAATTGCAAAAATTCAAATAATCATGATCTGCCATATGATTTGTGTCCAATATTCCTGCCAAAGTCCGACTAAAAATTTAAGGCCACCTACAGGATCCTTGTCATATATACACATCAATATTCGTATATATATACATGTGTATTTATATAATTACGAACGTTGCAAATCGAACGTCTGTATCTTGATATTGTTATCTTGGTCGTACTGCTTCCTTGGTCACAGCCATCTTGACCTTACTTATCCTCTTGTAGGATGTATTCAAACCAAGCTATTACTTTTGTCAATCTTTGATTTATTGAAAATTTAATAGATACACCAAGGAACTTTAAGAACATAAATTAAGCTAAGAAAGCTTTGAAGATACAGGTTTAAACCTCAATCATCGAGCTAGCTTTGAACACATAAATAACTGCATAAAAAAAACGTAGAGCTTAAGCCAAAGAGGGGTGGTTTACCAAATAAATGGTGGTCTTCGCAACCACAAAAACCAAGCATCGAATCAATCTCTTCCCTCCATACCCGTCCTTATCCACAGTGCTCGCAAGGAGGTTTTCGTAGGGCTGTTAATGAGCCGAGCTGCTCGGGCTCGGCTCGGGCTCGGCTCGGTAAAAGCCCGGCTCGAGCTCGGCTCGTTAGTCAAACGAGCCCGAGCCCGAGCTCGAGCTCGGCTCGTTAGTCAAACGAGCCCGAGCCCGAGCTCGAGCTCGAGCAGCTCATGAGCCCAAACGAGCTCTAGTCTTCCACTGAAAAATCTTATTTCAGCGCCATAATTCATAAAAATCTGACCACATAGAGAAAAATAGCCTGTTATCGAGCCCGAGCCTGAGCTCGAGCCCTATTACGAGCCCGTGCTCAAGCTTGTTCTGTAACTCGTTATTGAAACGAGCTTTACGAGCTCAAACCCGAGCCTTTGCTTTGTCAGGCGAGCCTGAGCCCGAGCCCAATACAGAACTCGTTACCGAGCCCGAGCTCGAGCCCGAGCCCCAGCTTCTGTGAAACGAGCCGAGCCGAGCTCTCCCAAGCTCGAGCTCGACTCGGCTCGTTAACAGCCCTAGTCGTACGCCCATGAATAGACCAAAGCCACAAAACAACAACACTCCATATTTTATTTCACAGCATTCTAATCGAGTAGTTGCTACATTCCCTCCCTCTCCCCACCCGAATAGCGATGGTGCATAAAGACACCTCGGTTCGGTGGCTCAACCCAATGACGTCCCAATGCGCATTAGTTTGCGAAGAATCATAAACAAAGAGAACGGAGAGACTTTTAAAACCGTAACACCACAAAACAGCAAGTTGGACTCTTGTTTTATGCTTCGGACTGCTCTGCTTGACCACCCCTCATATTAAATGCCTCTTCGGCTCCAATCCAATAGAATAAACTGACCGAAATAATGGAGGTGGTTTGCTGCAACGCCTTCCAGGCCAAACATCCTCATATTACGTCAGACCGCGTTCACCCACGTCACCAAGGATCAGCTCGTGAGCGCCCACTTGGCCAGAAACTTACAATTCGCCCCATGGCTGCCAGGTACGCAATTATAACTGGGACCCGCATGCTATAGCCTATAGCTGGCTTGCAATTGCCTTACGTGGACCCTGCCGGAGATCAGGCCGGAAACTGAATCGCACCTAATCCGCGCTCCGCTCCGCCTGAGCGTGGCGTGGCTATGAGCGATGCAAATGCAAATGGAGGATCCCAACCGTTCCCTTTCTGAGACCCAACCCGCAAAAGCACGCCCTCCTCGCCCGACGTCGCTTTAACATCTCCCCAAAGTCCGACTCCAAGTACCAACCGCTATATCTCCTCGCGATATCCCAAAATCATCTCTCCCTGTCTCTCTCTCTACTCTCTGAAACCAACTAGACTTTCTACTGGCCAACGTGGGCGGTCTCATTTAATGTCGTTTGCTACGTTCCCCTGACAGGGTCTCTTTTTCCCACTTGCCGAGGGGACTACAAGCAAAGAAGCCTCCTTATCTCACCATCTTCGTTTCCTCTAAATATTCATGCATGCACCTTTGCAAACTACCTCAGAGAGTACAAGCTCTAGAGATCGATGGCCATCTTCTCCCTTCTACTCCTTGTTCTTTTGTTGGTGCTGGCCTCTGGCCGGTACTTGGAAGATATGGATGTCCTTCTGGAGGTCAAGAAGTCTTTCCTCGAGGACCCGTACGGAGTGCTGGAAGGCTGGACCGCGGACAACCCGGTGTTCTGCTCCTGGACCGGGGTCGCTTGCGACCCCGGCTCGGCCGTGGTGGGCCTCAACCTCTCCGCCGCGTCGCTGGGGGGTCAGGTGTCGCCCGCGCTCGGCCGGCTCTCCCGCCTCCAGGCCCTCGACCTCTCCTCCAACCGGTTGACCGGCTCCATCCCGGTTCAGCTCGCCAACCTCTCCGACCTTGCCTCTCTCTTCCTCTACTCTAACCTTCTCTCCGGTCCGATTCCTCCTTCCGTCGGCTCGCTCTCCGCCCTCCGAGTCCTCCGGCTGGGCAACAACCCGGGCCTTTCGGGACCGATTCCAGACTCGCTCGGAAACCTCCGCAACCTCGCCACGATCGCCCTGGCCGCCTGCAATCTCACCGGTTCGATGCCGCGTCGACTCGGCGAGCTGTCTCGTCTCGAGAACCTGGTCCTCCGGGAGAACCAACTCACTGGCTCGATCCCGCCGGAACTCGGACGGTTGGCGAGCCTCCGGATCATGAACCTCGCGGACAACTCGCTCCAGGGGGCGATACCGAGTCAGCTCGGCAAGCTGAATCAACTCGTCTACCTCAACCTGGGGGGCAACCACCTACAAGGACCGATCCCCAAGTCCCTGGGCAAACTCGCCAGCCTCCAAACGCTCGACTTGTCCGTCAACAAGCTCGAAGGAGAGATTCCGGACGAGCTGGAGGAACTGGGTGAGCTCAGTTTTCTCGTCTTGTCCCAAAACAATCTCTCCGGCCGGCTGCCAAGAAACCTCTGCCGGGATGCACCAAACCTGCAGCACTTGCTTCTGTCCACCAACAACTTCTCCGGCAGAATCCCCGCAAGTTTGGCGCAATGCCGGTCTTTAATGCAGCTGGACTTGGCCAACAACAGCCTCACCGGCGCGATCCCGGTCGAATTCGGCGAGCTCTCCAATCTGACTGATCTCGTGCTGAACAACAACAGCTTGTCGGGTTCCATTCCTCGCACCTTGTGGAACTTGACCAATCTTCAGATGTTGACTCTCTACCACAATGGATTGGTAGGCCAGCTGCCGGAGGAGATCGGCAAACTCGGGAAGCTGGAAATTCTTTATTTGTATGAGAATCAGTTATCCGGCGAGATCCCGTCGGCGATCGGCAATTGCTCGAGCTTGCGAATGATCGACTTCTTTGGGAATCAGTTCGCCGGCAGCATCCCGGTTACCGTCGGGCGGCTGAAGCAGCTCAGCTTTCTGCACCTTCGGCAGAATGGACTGTCAGGAGCAATCCCGGCGACGCTGGGGAATTGCCGGCAGCTCACAATCCTGGACTTGGCAGATAACCAACTCTCTGGCCGAATTCCGGCCACCTTCGGGTTCCTGCAATCTCTCGAGCAGTTCATGCTGTACAATAATTCACTCGAAGGTAGCATCCCTGATGAGATGTTCAATTGCCGGAACATCACCAGAGTGAATTTATCCAACAACAGACTCAATGGGAGCATTCTTCCACTCTGCGGTTCGAGCTCTCTGCTTTCATTTGATCTCACTAACAATTCATTCAATTTTGAGATTCCCGCGCAATTAGGTAACTCACCCATGCTTGAAAGGATTCGTCTTGGGAGCAATCGATTGGTTGGCGAAATTCCTCCCATGCTTGGAGAGATAGAATCTCTCTCGCTTCTATATCTCTCAAGCAATTCGCTGACCGGAGAAATACCCAAGGAGCTAGCATCATGCAGGAAGCTAAGCCACATTGTTCTGAATGACAATCATCTGAGTGGCTCCATTCCGACATGGTTTGGGAGCTTGCCTCAGCTAGGGGAGCTCAGACTCTCTTCCAATGGTTTCTCAGGTTCGCTTCCGAAAGAACTCTTCAACTGTTCCAATCTATTGAAGCTGTCTCTTGATAACAACCTGCTGAATGGCTCACTCCCCGATCAAATTGGCGACCTTGTTTCCCTCAATGTCCTTAACCTCGCCCATAACCAGTTCTCTGGAGCAATCCCTGCTTCCATTGGAAAGCTAAGCAGGCTCTACGAGCTCCAGCTTTCTCGGAATCTTTTCTCTGAGGAGATTCCTGTGGAGCTCGGACAGCTGCAGGAGCTACAGAGCACATTAGACCTCAGCTTCAACAAACTGATAGGGGAGATACCATCGTCTCTCAAATCTCTTTCCAAGCTTGAAGAGCTGAACCTCTCTCACAATTTGCTAAGCGGGGAAGTCCCTCGCGAAGTTGGCGAAATGAGCAGCTTGGTGAGGCTTGACCTCTCCTACAACAGGCTTCGAGGCAGACTGGATGAACAATTCTCTCGCTGGCCGTCGCAGTCTTTCGCTGCAAACCTCGCCCTCTGTGGCAGCCCCCTCCCACCATGTGCTACATCCGATTCCACCGCTCACCGCTCGACTCTAAAGTCTGTATTCATAGCCCTGATCTCTGCCTCGGTGACGCTCGTCGCCGTCATCCTCCTCATCGCCCTGGCGATATCAATCAGGAGGCATCACTTGAGAAGGTCAAGCGAAGTCAATTGTGCCGCCTACTCCTCCAGGAGCTTCTCACAAACCTACCGGCATTTGTTGATGCTGAAAGGTTCCGCGAGGCGGGAATTCAAGTGGGAAGCCATAATGGAAGCCACAAGCAATCTAAGTGATGAGTTCGCCGTCGGGTCGGGAGGGTCGGGCACCGTCTATAAAGCTGAATTGCCTACCGGCGAGACCCTGGCGGTAAAGAAGATTGTACACACGGAGTGGGACCTTTTCTTTCAGGATAAGAGCTTCGCAAGGGAGGTGAAGATTCTAAGCGGGGTCAGGCACCGGCATCTGGTGAAGCTGCTAGGATTTCTCAGCAACAACGGTGAGAATCTGCTGATATATGACTACATGGAGAATGGCAGCGTCTGGGATTGGCTGCACAGGCCGGCAGTGAGTCGGAAGAAGAAGGGGGAGCTCAACTGGGAGAGGAGGTTAAAGATTGCCATTGGGCTTGCCAAGGGAGTGGAGTATCTGCACCATGACTGCGTGCCGAAGATCGTCCATAGAGACATCAAGTCGAGCAATGTACTACTTGATGGAGACATGGAGGCACACCTGGGAGACTTCGGGCTGGCAAAGGCAGTCGCCGAGAGCCACCAGGCCGACTCGAAAGGACACACTGAGTCGTGCTCTTGGTTTGCTGGCTCCTATGGGTACATGGCTCCAGGTACACCACAAACACTTTACAAACTACTTTAATTCAGAATGCGCTGAATCCATGATGTTCGCTGAATTCTTATTATTCTGCAATGTGGACAGAGCATGCTTACTCCATGAAAGCTACCGAGAAGAGTGATGTTTACAGCATGGGTATAGTGTTGATGGAGCTTGTGAGCGGGCTGATGCCCACAGACAGGACCTTCGGAGGAGATATGGACATGGTGAAGTGGGTGCAGTCCCGGATTGGGTTGCCGGCCTCAGGGCGCGAGGAGCTGCTGGACCCTTCTCTGAAGCCTCCGGCACCGCACGAGGAGCCATCCATGTTCGAGCTTCTCGACGTGGCTTTGCAGTGCACCAAGAGAGCTCCTGCTGAGCGGCCTACTTCGAGACAGGTTTCTGATCTTCTGCTCCATGTTTCTCTGAAGATCAATAGGGTGGACTGTGGAAAGAAGATTGCAGCGTAAAGTTTTTGATAGTTTATGTTTGATTCTCGCCAAAGAGATATTAGATGGTGGTGGTTCACTTTTTTTGGTTTAGTTCTTGTCATGGCCTAGGGCTTCCCCAAACTGTCTTTCTACAATGTACATTTCTTGAATGCATTAACATACCAAGCGAGGAGTGCTTGTGATCAGTGACCATCATCTATTGATATCAGGGCTATAACTTTGCTGTGCATCTTTCCCTGCCAAAGCCAGACTCTTGGTTTGCCGTTCAATGCGACCAAGATTTGCTATAGAATATGGAACTCTTCCAGCATTCTGAACCTTTCGAGTGAGCAACAAATGTTTGAAGTAAGAACGTGACATTGTTATTAAGTACGGTTTGCCTCGCTTGTTTGGATGGTGGACAGCTTACACAGAAGAGGTTTGCGGCAACACAACACCATTAAAAGAAAAGAGATTGAAGGTCTTGCATTCAAGCCATTGATCTCATGGGAGCCTTGGGGTGGGGGAAGGAGGGAGCGAGAGAGAGAGAGAGAGAGAGAGAGAGGGAGCGAGAGAGAGAGAGAGGCTCATAATAGTAATGGATTTACTAGTCATGCTTATTTTTCGAAAGCTCCATCAAACTTGGTTCCATAAAATTCTTGAATATATTTAAATTTGGTATGAAACTAAAAGTAAAAGTAATAAAGCAATAGAAAATAAAGAGAAAGAAAACACAAGAGAGCATGAGATACAAATGGCTCTTTTATTCTTTTTTACTTTTCTCTTATCGATACAAGACTACATATCACCCATTTATAGACCAAAGGAGAAAGATCAAAGGCCATAAAATTAAAGGCCATAAATACATTAATTCATCATTAATGATGAAATTGGAGGGTTATGAGAAGTTGAATAGTCATGGATGAAT
>JAOXJJ010000359.1:2048463-2073156 GCA_025769935.1 Phoenix roebelenii | reverse complement strand
ACGATCATGTCTATGATGAACAGATGATGCAGCATTCACTTCAGGGAATGGATCTGAACCAGTTGGTCGTGATTGATAATTTTTCATCAAAAGTTCATTATTTTGCTCAGCAACAACAAGTAGGCATGATATCAGCTCAGAATATCTTTTAAAACCCCGCTCTTGATACTGCTGTTGCAGGAGAACATTCGAGGCATGAAAAGTGGAATATGTTTTTTCTAATATATCCTGTTCAGTAATTTTTTCTCTGCATAATTTTAACTGAGAGATAATTCTGAATACTGCGGAATTATACTCGCTTACAGTTTTAAAATCATGCAGCTGTAGGTGAATCCATTCGAAGTGGGCTTTTGGAAGGATCGTATATTTCTGATGATCATATCTCTCTTTCAAATTTATCCAAAAGACATGGATCTTTCACTATAAGATATTTAGTTTTCAAGCTTTCATGGAGATGGTGGCGAAGGAAGATCATTGCTTTCGCTCGATCCTGCAAGGATGCGTCATTTCCTCTTTTATAGTTTTTCCAAGATTCATTGCGTCCAAATGGATCTCGGCATCAAGAGTCCATGACAAATAATTTTTGCCGGATATGTCAAAAGCTACAAATTCAAGCTTGGTGAGATTTGATATTATGAAATAAAAAGAAAGAAAAATATATTACCACAAATAAGTGAAGATCCTTGGTTAGAGTCTCGTGCTGATAACGTGGTATGAAACTAAAACTAAAAGTAATAAAGCAATAGAAAATAAAGAGAAAGAAAACACAAGAGAGTATGAGATACAAACGGCTCTTTAATTCTTTCTTACTTTTCCCCTACCAATACAAGATTACATATCACCCATTTATAGGCCAAAGGAGAAAGAGCAAGGGCCATAAGATTAAAGGCCATAAATACATTAATTCATCATTAATGATGAAATTGGAGGGTTATGAAAAGTTGAATAGTCATGGATGAATTCAGATGAATATCCATCTAGAGATGAAGATGAAAAGTCAAGATTTTATAACAAAATTATATATATATATATATATATAATGAATTATTGGATTGAGGCTTTAATAGTGTATTTTATTCTTTGTATCAATTAAATATTAATTTTGGACTCAAAACATTTTTTTTGAACCAAAGCTTGAAATCATGAATCAAGTCTTCCTTCAAGCGTGAACCAATTTTGATTGGAATATCATATTGATGTTCGCTTGATTGATATCAATATCTAGCTGATTAGATGGGCTCAAAATTAAGCTCAAATTTAGCTTGAAATTAATGATGGTAAACAAATTTAGGCAGATCTTGAAATTCCTTTCAAACCCAGCTTGATCAAATCCAAGCTCGATCAATCTCTGAGTACACCACAATACCAACTCTATAAAATTGTTATGTGAAATAAAAAGATCTAGACTTGATTCTATTTTAATGTACTATCAATCGAGTTGCCAAATGAATAAAAAATCTACCACATGTCGTGATTGTAGAAATTCCCCGGCATTTGGGTTGGAGAGGATCTGCAATGTACTCTATTTTTTAGGAAATATTGCAATCCCAATAAATCACCGTGATGCCTCACTTGGAAATACAGCCAGTCCAGATTCTCCAGATACATTGCATGCCTGCTGCACTCTTGCCAAAGTTTGTCTTGTCTGTCCCCGTAAACCTTTCGTCTCCAGTTTTGGAAAGGTTCCCATGCATGAAGTTCCCATGCAGCCGACAATTTCAGCTCATTTATTTGAGATGCTTCTGCTCCAGCATGAAGTTCCCATGCAGCCGACAATTTCAGCATTGGGAACTCTTGATGGCTCACGATAGAGTTGTCAACCTTCTTGTTCTCTTCTTCTCTTTTGTTTCTCTATCTTTTCTTCTTTCTTCCCTTGTTCTTTCCTCTCCTCTGTTCCTCCCTTCTTCTATTCTCTGTGGGGTTTATCCTAGCTTCTTCTTGTAGATTGTTATCTTAATGAATTGGGCGAGGTTTCCCCCCCATTTTTTTTGAATCTGTACCATGGTACTCTCTGGTGAAACAGGGTGTGGTTTATGTTTTTCGGTTATTTCTTTGAAATTTTCTGTGTTTATATCCAAGCAACCCGTTTTTCAATTAATTTCCTTAATTACTGATAGCTTTAGGCAAACAGGTTAAATAGGTTCAATAGGTCAGGTCGAGTTGGGCAAACAAGTTAAACAGATCGGGTCAGGATAGGTAGGGCTAAACAGGTTAAATAGGTCAGGTCGAATTGGGCAAACAGTTTACCTGTTGATTAAACAGATTAAACAAGTCGGGTTGAGTTACCTGTTTATTAAACATGACAGGTTCAGATTGTAATTTCTGACCTATTTAATAAACATGTCAGGTTCAGATTTATGATTTTCTGATCCGACCTGTATGTAACCCGACCTATTTATGTCTGACCCGACCCGATTGCCACCCCTAGTGCTACTGATTTGGTTGCCTCGCATGCTGTGCGCCATTTAGGAGAGTTTCTCTAGAAGAGCCTCGAGTCTGTTCCTTTTTCTCCCTGTGAACTTTTTCTTTCCAATTTTTTTGGGTGTACTCATGCGCATTTGGCCCAAACCAAAATACATTGCTAATTTTATCATGTTAAATTGTATCCTCAATTTGATTACTTGATCTATAGTTTCTGCCGAAAAAGGTGAATGCAGTTTTTTGTATCAAATCTTGTGGTCCTTATCATCCACATTCTCTATCCACTAGATCCTTTTATGAAATCCAGGGACTTCCACATGGTTGTTCTTTGGTTTATGAGCCAAAACTACCGCCAAATTAAGTTGGTTTCTGAACTCATCAGCCAACCTCGTGCGTTTTGTGGAGAGCCTGTGGTGCTTAAAGTTTCATGACAAGAAATTTGGCATTAATTCTGAGAGAACTGGAGTTGGTTTATTGAAACCATGCTCGACGCATCAATAGAGCCTTCGTGAATTATGGTTGCCCTCCACATCTGTCCCTATTTTTGGTGGCAAAAGATTGGACTATGATGATAATATATTTTTCTGCACCATTTAATTTTTTTGTTTCTAGCTTATAGCACTTCTATTTAGATGACCTTGCTCCTTATATTCTAATGCTTTTCCTTAGGAAAGTGAATGATTATGAGTAGAAACAATTAATCTAACACAGAGTTCTAGTATCTTTCCTTGCTCGTATAGAGCAGCACTAGAATACTTGAACTGAGTTCCAAAACGAGGTGCAAAATAATATCAAACTAGTGCTTGCAAAGTTCCTTGAATATTTTCTAATAGTTTCAATGTTTCAGATATGCTTATTAGCAAAGTGACATAATTTCGTCCTAAATGTTTTATATTAAGGATTCGTTTGATTTGCAAGAAAGGAAGGGGGAAATAGTAGTTCCATGGAAATAAGATTTTCATGTTTCATGGAAAAAAAAATCTACGAGGGACATAGGAAAGCGATTTTCCCACTAGTTAGAAATTGGATTTTTTTTCTTCTAAAACTATCCTTAATCCATCACAACCCATAGATAAGGTATTTTTCTTTATTAAGGATATAATAAATATTTCACATATTTTTTTAGAAAGTAGATACTCAACCAAGCATAAGCCACTTTGAAATGTACCACTTTTCCATGGTCAACAAAATACGCAAAAATTATTTTCTCCGGCACCATATTCCCAAGAATCAACTTTCTAAAAAAAATATGCCGGTGAAGAAAAATTCTTCCTGCGAACCAAATAAGCCCTAAATAATGAGACAAGTCATTCAGAGATTCCAAACTACCACATTACTCCCCCAACCCCCTGCTCCCAACCAGGAAGAAGAAGAAGAAATAAACAAATCATTTTTCTCTAAATCCTGAAGTTTAAAACTTTATTATCCTTTTCCTCCAAAAATACCATGCAATCTAGAGAATGAGAACGACTATAGCATGCTTATAATTGATTATTGTCTCATAATGTCAGTCTGTTGTGAAACAAATTTTATGTATGTCATTCCTGTTACAGGAATCGATGCTAGCTCAATGGAAGTAGGAAGTGTCTTTCTGGTGGTTTGTTCTGCTGGCTTTCGAGTTCCTTTTACTCTGTGATATATATATCAAACTCCTGCCACCCAGACTACTTAAATCAGCCTACAGTTACTAGAAACAAAAACAAGTCGCCAAAGAAACAAGTAATTCTGTTAATCCTTGACATGATTTGCTTGAAAAATCGGCAACAATGTGTTTTCCTCAGGGTCAACATTGTGCATGATTTGGAAATTGCACATCTTGTTCTCAAATGGTTCTTAGATGGCAAATCATGCTAAGACAGTTTTCATTCAAGGTGACCTTTGAAAGGTCAGAAATAGCGATTTGAGAATACATGCATAAGTCGCCAGCATTTAGTAGTTCTGTTGGTGCCCATCTCCTCAAGTGAGAGATCTTAGGTTCAAATCTGAGTGGGAGTGGATAATCCTTTTATTCTCAAAAAAGAATACAAAGTCACATCATGAAACCTGGCGGAACTGCTGCTAATTTGCTCAAAAAAAGAATGCAAGCACAAAGAAATAAGAAGACATCTGGTAACATAGCCTACTTTGTGTACTTAAAAGTGTCTATTCATATGCATGCACAAGAACAAGCAGATTCATCAACTCATGTGCATCTATTTGTTCAGTTGTCTTGGAATGTAATTGACCAAATATTTTATACCAAAAAAAAAAAAATCATCGAATGTCATCTATCTTTTGAAGAAATAAGAACTTGGTATAACAACCAATCCAATTTAACTTAGTGAATAAGAAAAAAAAATTATGCAAAGCTTTTGTTACAACTAAGATTTCATTGTTCTTATCTATGCTACCAGGGAAACTTACTGATTCCGCATTAATGTGCTATTTTTAGTTGTTGGGAAGTCCTTTTCTTGGACATCTGCAGGATTGTTTTGGTGGCTTTTCATAACTTAATTTTGTTAGGAATATTTGATGATGAATGAAATATGTCACTCACAGTTATCTTTTCCTCGTCATTCATGCATAGTTTCTTGGATATGGCTAGTGCATAATCCCTACATGTGGTGGCCTGCAACTCTAGTGGACGTATCTTTCTGTAGGCATTCTCAGATCCATGTCCACCTTGTCTTTCACTTGTGTCCATTGACAGGAAAGGGTTGCTCTCTTTCTCTCTCTCTCATATTATGCAAATGAAAAGCGGCATCTTTCTTTTGATATACCCAGAGCAATTCATGTGACAGAGAAAAGCCCGAAGGCTCAGCTAACAAGACTCCAGTTCTTCCTCATAGTTGCAGTTTCAGGTTTTGCGTACCATGAAGTCCCAGTTTACTGCTTCCCTTCTAATCACTGCTTTATCATTCATTTGCTGGATGTGGAAGGACTCGGCAAACGCACGGCAAATTGGTTCTGGACAAAAAGGGCTCGGGCTTGGATCTTTCGCCATAGATCGGATGTCCACAACAAGATTCTTAGGATCTCCACCGGCCACACCAATGCTTGTGATCTGTAACATGTTCACTGGCTTTGTCATAAAACTCCACGTCGTTGCGCCCATGTCATATTGGACCGATGCATGTAATGCCAAGAGGTTTCCAATTTTCTCCCAAGAGATGTTGACGCTGATGAACAGGAATATAATATTTTGATCAACCTATGTTTGCTACTAAAAGAAGTAGGGCTCCTATTAACTAAAGGTTATTCCATTTCACTACAAGAAACTTGGACATTAGTGATGCTTTTTTTGGCTATTAGCGACGCTTTTAAGCGTCGGTAGAAACCATCCCGACGCTTTCCAAAGCGTCGCCTATACTACAGTGGAAAAAACATTTTCCGACGCTTTCAAAAGCGTCGCTAATTCCAATTTAGCGACGCTTTTAAGCATCGCTCTTTTCCGACACTTTTAAGCGTCGCGAATTACCATTTGCCAAGAAAATTACCATTTGCGGTCTGCATCTTCTCCTCCATTCAGAAATACAAACAACCTCCCCGATCAGTACCTTCATTCCATCCGTGCAGAGTGGTTGAGTTTCGCTATATAAATAGTTATTTTTTTTTTCAGATCCGCCGATGTGGGACTAAAATGAGGTGATTTTTTGGCTTCCGACGATGCTTTTAACGACGTTTTTAAGCGTCGTTATTTAACAACGCTAAAAAGCGTCGTTAAAAGTGTCGTCAATTACATATTAACTTCGACGACGCTTTTAAGCGTCGTCATTAAAAGCGTCGGCAAATGTTGATGGGAAAAAATTTTTGCCGATGCTTGAAATAAGCATCGGCAAATAAAAGTCGGTAATTTTCTTTTTTTGTGTAGTGTTTCCTTTAGAACAAAAGTCGCTATGAAGCCCCTACTACCATCGATTCAAAAGGCGAACAGGCCCCCTCGTATGGGTGGGGTGTTTGTGGGAAACTGCCTTGGATACGAGGAATTCCTGTAATAAGAAATAGAACAAAGGCAAAGTCCGAACCTATGCCTCGCCCGAAAATTAAACATAAATGAAAAACTTAAAAATTCACACTAGAAACACTAGATTTTTGGTTCTCTATCTTATAAAAATTTTGCAAAGAAAGAACACGGGCCGATAATAGGTTAGGGTGGAGGGGTAAAATAATTCATAGAAACCTAATAACTTCTAACAAAATTGGATAAAATAATTCATAAAGTCATTGGTATGAACTCCTCGACCCCCTAAGACACTTTTAAACTCCCACAAAACTCAAACCCATCACCGATGTTCTTCGTAACCAGCAGAAATATCATTGCTCTTGAGATCGTAAAAGACACATTCATAAAAGAGGACAAAAAAAAAACTTGACAGGAAGTATACATCATTCTTGCCCATAAGCCCCAAATCCAAACTTGCACACTCAAACTTCTCCACATCTCTGGATTATAACCATTTAATTGGACTTGACAATCACAAGTCACTATGTTAATAGTCTTACATGTACTCGAAGCAATCTTTGGAAAGAGGAAAAAAAAGAAAAAGCTGTAAGACTTGGTTTAGGTATATGAAATTTCATTATTCCAAAAGGGAAAAACTTAAGTTTAGCCCATTCAAGTAAAAAATAACAGGCTACAGAACAAGACTAGCCAAATGTGGAATGCGCACAAGATGACATGAAGTACACCAGCTGGCTGCCCCGCATCCCAAGGTTATCAGGAATATAACTTCTTGATTGGGCTGTAAATGTAGATTTCGAAATGAAATCAAAGAAACTAAAAATACATTAGTGGTGAAGCTCGTGGAAGGAACAACATTCAACATCTGAAAGAACTCATAGATGATGAGTAAAGTTCTGTCAAGACTAAGTTTATTGGAAACACATTCAGAAAGTATTATACATGCATAAGCCACTATACACGTGCACATGCACACACGTGCACATATGTATGCATGCACATATTCAACAGGAGATGTAAAACTGCTTCTCACCACTTTAGGGTTCCTACGCCTCCATTATATAAAAGGAGCCAACCACCTCATCTCTGAGCCGTTTCCATTGGACAAGTAGTAAATCTTTTTCCACTTTTCTTCCGAAAATGTTTCATGTCGTATAAGCCTTTGCCTGAAAAGAATGTGTTGTGTCAAAGAGAGATTTTCATGGAAGGAAAGATGCTGCAAAATTTTTTCTTAGTCAAGAACTGGCATTTTTTATTAACATTTGGTTGACTAGAAATCACATATAGGATAAGCACTGTATCCACAAAGGATTTGCAATGTCATGAAACTAAGCACTATTAATGACCAGACTTTGTGGAAGATTAAAAAGGAGCATCATTGGGCAATGCTATTTAACATTGCTGTGCCATAGCAATCTTATCTTTCTAATTAACCAACATCATTACTTTAAATTGAATTTTTCTGAATTTCAGCAAAACTTGAAGGTTACAGAGTGTGCCATCACCAAAGCATAATGTCACAGAGGATGCTTGGTCAATTTTATGTTTTAAATTTGTTTTAGAAAGTACTCCTTGTCATTTTTTTTGGTACAAGCACTCCTAGTCATTTGCTTTCTAATGATTTTAAAGGAATGCAATGAAATCTAGTACAATAAGGCTCTAAAGATCAATATAACTGAAAGAAAGTGCATGGAATGCAGCTTCAGCAAAAGCAGATAAAAAAACGAGGTCATATTTCAAATTGATGGCTAAAAATTCTCCCACACAACTCATTTTAATTTTATTGGACCAATCAAACAAAAGAACAGAGAAATACGCAATGATAAGTTGTACTATAGATGTGATGATATGCATTTTGGAAATTACGTAACCACCACATGCATTAGAGAGTCATAGTTAAGGCAGTATAACATTCAGAAAGTTTAGTACAAAATGCTGGGTAATAAGGACAATCCAATAAAATGAGTGTGGTGAGGATATTAATGCTCAAGGTAATGCATGGTGAGAAGAAAAGGTTAGAATGATAGTTGGTGTATGATTGCAATAGTTGAGGACAAATAGAGAACACATCACTGAGATGGTAAACACATGCAGGAAAAATATGGCGACCCTTATATATGAGTGAACCTTAGCCTTATGTCAAAGGGCTAGAAATGAAATTTGACAATCTAAGGTAACAGGAAGTTATGAGAAAGGATTTGAAACAACCAAAAAAGCCAGCAGTGACTGTGGAAACAACCTATAATTACAATGAATAGCCAAGAGGAATCAACAGAGACAATCCCCAGATATACCAGATCAGGTTTGTTGGTTATGGCTGGTAAAAAATTATGATAATAAGGTATAGATGATAAATTACTTCTTGAGCTTCTAAGACCTTACTTATGTGTTTCTATTTAGCATATTCTGAGTTCTGCTTTTTCCCCCAAGTTCAGTTACCATGAAATTGCAGAAAATTAAATTATAGAACAAATTTAAAGCCAAGTTTTTTTAGCCATCAACCAAAAATCTTTCACACTTAAATACTTTTAACTGCACAGATTCAAGAAGCTTATTGAATTAGACCAGTCAACCAACTATCCTTGTATGACTTTTGAATGGTCTGTGACTAAAATAAAAAAATAAAGAAAAAACACATTACTTCAAGAGTTGAAGGTGTTGGCACCTTTCTCCATTTATCAGCATACCTAAGATAGTAATGACAAACAGTGGCAGCCTCATCCAAATTATAACGAGGGAGCATGACACGGGCATCTAATGGAACATCTGGAAGTTCTTGACGGAGTTTGCCCACAGCTGTTGAATGAGAGAATGCTCCAACCATCATGTCACCATGCATCATAGATCTATAAGTGTTCACCTGAAAAAGGAAGAAAAGGTTTACTTATTTATTGGGTAAGCAAATTTACGAAAAATAAACCATTAGGAGAATGAAGAATCGAGGGTAGAACATCATCCACTGCTTGACCATTATAAGCAGAAGGTAAGTCAATGGCCTCCGAAGCACAATTGTTGCATACAATGTCATTAAGGTACTAGCTTATTAAACTTAATGTAAATTTTATCCTACTAAATCAATTAATCAAATAAATGTATAATCTTAAACTATTATCTTGTGTTGCATGCAAATGGACTATTATATCATATATTTTGCTTGTAGTTATAGGCAGGCATTGCACATGTAATTTAATCGTAAGTAGGTGTGCCACCATGAGTAGAAGTTTTCAGCTACCAAGGGAGGGATTGACAATCTCATAATAATGATGGATGGTGCAGACATGCAAAGATATTTATAAATTCATCCATGTGCTTATATGTACTTAAACACACTAAAATACGCACATATGTAGATGTGTGTGTGTGTGTGCATGCGTGTGTAATATATACAGATATACATTCTGTTTTACCCTTTTGACCTCCTTTAGAATGAAGCATCTGATAAGCCTCTAAATATTGTCAACGCCGATCAGAGAATCAAATTTAGCACAAGTAAATGTTTATGAGTTTCTAAATCCTTTTATAATGTGTTTACTCATATTCTACCATCAATGTTTTATTAATATATAGCAAATACTTTCAGTATTCAGATGTACTTCCATAATGCTTCCTAGGAAATCCAGCTTCCTACACCATTTCAGAGGCCCACCTATCTACTCCTGTAACTGCTTTCAATCAAATTAGAGTAATTCTCATTTAATTAATATATAGCAAATACTTTCAGTAGTCAGATGTACTTCCATAATGCTTCCTAGGAAATCCAGCTTCCTAAACCATTTCAGAGGCCCACCTCTCTACTCCTGTAGCCGCTTTCAATCAAATTAGAGAAATTCTCAAAGTAACTTGGGAAATCCATTCACCTCAATTTTTTCAGACTACAAGATCTACTAGACAACTGTAGTCCCACCATCTGCTTTGAGTTTGGGAAGGGCATCTGCAGACATTAGTTTTAAAGAGTACATAGAAAACATAAATAGATTGTATATCTTGCACTTGTACATGTTAATGAATAAATGTTCATAAGCAAGAATTATGGTTTGTCATGACAAATTGCTCTTTTGACTCTCCTATGAAAATTAATGAATAATTATTGCTTTCATTACATTCTACCTTTTCCTCCTCAAGTTTCACTGTCAAATGATGAATTGTACGAATAATGGGAACAAAAAGATGACGGTTATAAGTTGAAAACTCTCAAGTGGAGTGCTATAATGGCAACTTTCTTCTATTTTCTACTTCTATTAATAAGTATTCTAGGAAACATGGAAATGTATGAACTCATAAAACCATTCCCAGCTATATGGTATAGATGTTTATTGCTCATGGTTTATAAGCATGAGTTTCACCAAAAAGAGTAATATATTAATTATATTTGCTCGAAAGAAAACATATACAAAGGAAGTAGCATACTGAAACAAAGATAACAAGAAGAATCTAGTATGGCATTCTAGACCAACTCAAAATTAGATAGTAGAGAAAACAATCATTATATGAAACATAATTTTTCTTAAAAACTCTTCCAGTGAGTGTCAACTAGAGATCACTTAGGATTCGGGCGACACAAGGAAATCATGATTCTTAATCACTTCTGCAGAGCACTGTCTAAAGCTTTCAGAAACCACATGAACAGATAGTTCACACTCCGAAGCACTAAAGAATACTAAATGATGATGCTAAAACAATCCATGTGCAAAACTTATAGAAATGAATGAATGACACTAACCGTTGAAAGTTCCCTTGCATGAATTGGCCGACAAGAACGTACAGTTACAGGTTCTTGATATTCAGTGAATGTAAACCAATTGTTATACTGCAAAACAAAAAGGGAAAAAAATGTGTACTATGTTAGTATTGAATCATATAGCTATTTTTGCAACCAGAATGGAATCATAAATGTCAAAACAGATTTGATTGGTGACAACTATGATCATACTTGATCAATTGCAAACAGAACGGGTATATCTTTCACCAGTGATAATTCTTTCCTCAAACGAACTACAACCCCGACTGCAGCATGCGTGTAAGCAATTCCTGTTTGGATTAGATCATATAATGTAGAACCTTCAGGCATTGCCATAGAATCAACCCCTTTCATTATCCCAACACCAGCACCTTCTCCCAAGGGAATGGGATCAAAAATTTGACACGGTAATTGTTGCAAGCGAGATTCATTGAATTTCAGAAAATCCTGGAATGGCCACAGAATTGAATGAAATTAAAGACTCAAAAGAAAAAGGGAAACAACCATGAAAAATGAAAATGCAATTTTATTATATACAATTTCTATCCATGGTGATCACTAAAAAAGGTCAGATGAAAAAACAAAGATGTTGTTTCACTGTCCATTTCTTTTCATCAGGAGAGCTATATTCTTTGGAACAAAATGAAGTTGAGAGATCTAACACAGATTGGAATTTACAAATTCTCAGAAATTCAAATATAACAATAGCATCGATCAAATAATGGTTCCTATCAACCTTCCTAACATACTTAACTGTATCTTAAGCCCTTTCTTGCATAGTTGCATTTATGGTAGAAGCATATATTGTTATTTGAAGCAGGATATAATTCTAGAGTTGTATAATGCATATATATAAAACTTGTCTTCGTACATCTCTGTTTGTAAAAACAGTTGCCATCTCAATGTTATCTCTTACAAGAATATCACTCATCTCTTAAACCCCAAACAGTCCTGTATGATTTGCTCCCATTTGCTTTTCACACATGGTTGGAATATTTATTTTGAAAAAATCCCTAAAAAGTTTGAGAAATTAAGCCAGAAAGAAAAGGAATGTCAGAGAAATGCAAATGGAGATGACACCAACTTTTTTAACAAATGTTTTTAGAAAGTAATTGATTGAGTATGTAGTACATTTCAGTTTATGCAATGACATTGGTATGTTCCATAGATAGGTCACTTATTTGTGTTACTTGAGAGTTTGCATTGCCTGACACTTGCAAATAAAGAAAAGAAGAGAAAAAGAAATACAGAACAATGAGGCCTAAGCCAAGTTTCTCCATGACTTTAATTTACATAGTATCAAAATTTATGGTACTTCTGCAACTAGGCAAGTCTCTTTAATAACCAAGTGGCTTTCCAGGTTTAATGGCAAGATTCTCACTTGCTTAGATTTTAGCTTAGCACCAACGCGTGGAGGAATGAGTTTCTAAATCAAAAGCTGAGAGATCTGTTTGATTTTTTCATGGAGCCTTTCCAACTTAAAGTTGTGTAATGTTCCATATCCCACTTCATTTTAATGGGAAAAAGCTTGCATAATGATAACTAAAGTCAAGAGAACCAAAATATGCATACTAATTCCCTTATTCTAATTTCTTATTCTAGAAAGCACAAAGTTAGGGTCAATCACTTCTCGACAAATGGCCAGAAGGGACAGGTTGCAGCATCCTTTCCAATGAAAAGATTATCTGTAGCAAATACCTATGCCAAACAAGAAACATACAGATATTTAACAATTTTAAGCGTAATATAGATTTCCTCCACAGATTGACTAATATAAATTCCATTACAACACCACTTAATTTATGTTTAAGTATTAAGCAATGTGATAAATTTTGAGAATTTCTGTATTTGTATAATTAGTATTCTCAAGCTGATTCAGAACTTGTTACTTCCTATTATTTTCGAACAGAGGCTATGTACCTGAAGGATTTCAGCAGCCCCGACAGGAGTATCCCAAAGATCAGAATATGGGGCTCGATAAAAGAAGCCTCCATGGGTCCACTCCCTACCCTTGGGAACATAAAAGACTAGCCACCCTTCACAACGAGCCCAATGAACAAGCATAGCAAGTGTAATGCTTTTTCCACAGCTAACCGGCCCATCTAAGACAATTTGTCTTTTTGAATCTGCAGAACCAAAAAAACATAGTTATTAACAACCTAGCATGTGTGCAGGATAACAAAAATATTGCCCCTTGGGTCTCACACAGCTTGCCACAGGACACTAACACTAACACATACCTTAAGTAACAAATATGTAGATTGATAATAATCATCCAACAGTTACTGGTTCTGGTTGAATTGTACCAGTAAATTTAGCATAGAATGGGTGGTCCTGGTAGAAGCTGACCACCCCATGATACTGATTGGACATGGTGGATTTACTTGCCACAAAAGAGTAATGAACAAAAAAGAATATATTGTTGAAAAAAAAAGTACCAAGAAACTTCACCACTCAAGGATACAAGAGCATGAACCATGTCACTAAGCAAAATCAAATTTCAATAGAAAGGACACTCCATCAACCTTTTCTTCCAAAGAACTATATTGCAAAGATAACACGGAAGTCTAAGTTCAAGAATAGGTTGAAATAGTGATGAAGCAAACAGTGCCAATAATCAAGTTAATTAAATGGTCTGCTACATGGATCGAAAACATGATATAACACCGAAGAAAATGAAAAAAAAAAAAAGAATAAGGTTCAGAAGGCACCTTCCCCGTAGGTCTAAGGAAGTAAGCCATAATAAACTCAAGCTTTATCCTCAAAAGTTTGGATTCTTTAATATCTTTGTTGGTTTCTTTCTTTATCCCTGGCCAAAGAGCATGGGGGAAAACAGCATTGGTCCTATTTACACTCTAACAAAGAGGATGTTCCACAACTCATAAAATGGCATACTTAATTAAAAGGAACAAGAGTCCAAGCAAATGGTAAATGGTGTCCACATGACACTTTTTCTCAAAAAAAATTATATTTCATAACAAGTAAGTCCAAATTTATATGTCCAAGCAGGTAAAAGCTCCACCACCTAAGCAACAGTTTAAGTTGCATCGAGACTTGTTACGTTATTATAAAGAAATTATTTTTTATTCTGTTGTTAATAATTCTAGAACAAGTATTTTGTTCAAGTGACGTGCCTGTGAACATGCGTGTAGGTGAAAGTCACCTATCAAGCTACTTGAACTATAAAAATAACTACACTACATCAATACAAGCAAGGATAGCATATCAGAAGGATTCTCTGGTCATGTGGCTTGTAAGCCTGCCTATATGCATGAGCAGATTTAACACCACTCCTTCAAGAAGACTATTTGTAATAATTTATGCCTCTCCAGAATACAATTCATCGATAGTATGTTAAGTCATTCATCCTATGCAATCAGAGATACATTAATATGTACAAAAAACAGTTAGATCATCATCTATTCTGACAATGGGTTATGCTGATTATAAATGACTCCTGGAGGAAATACTGTGAGTATACCTACCATTTTAACAGAAATTTCATGTATGACGATTACAATGAGGTCATAGATTTTGCACTAAAAACAAGCAACATCCAGCAAAATACACACAATGGGTCATGGAATTCAACAAGAGACCTTATGGTTCATGGATGACAGTTTTGTAATTTAACCATAAGAAAGCTCAAGGTACTAGGTGACAAGGAGACTGAAAGGATCAACATTTAATTAAGTTGAGGTGGTTTTCAAGTCAAATGCACAAGGCATTCACTAAAGTACAAAATACACACAACAATGCCGAATCACAATGTCAAATCTGTTGAACAACTCAAGCACCTAGACCTATGAATTTGCTATGAAAGAGATGCTAACGAAACAATTCTTCAGAAAATAAAAATCAAGAATACCTAGAGAGAGACAAAGGAAGCAAATCGTATATTCCATTAGACATTGGTTCCATATTGGTTCTTTAATTCCTATGTCGCTTGAACACCATATAAGGTACATAATTAAAATGTTTGATAAATTACCAATTGGATCAAAACCACATCCAATTAGACCATGAATTAAAAGCACTATCTATTTTGTCCCTCCTGACCGAACCCGCCTAAAAAAGAAAAATAGTTGAAGTATCATAAGAACAGGCTGAGCGCTATGGTTACTTTAGATACAATTATCATTCTAGTTTTTTCTCTTTCGACTTACATTTTTGCATGCACATCATTATCATTATGCAACTCCACTTGCATGAGAAGACAAATGGACATGAAAAGGTTAGGAAGTGATATAGCACATGATTGTGACAGTTCGAGGTATATGCCAAATCAGATGAAGTTGCTAGAACCCTCTATGTCAAAATCACAAACAGGTCACTTGTATCAATTATTAATTCAGGAGGTTGGTGTAAACAATATTATACAAGTTGTTAGTGTTTTCTCTTTTGTGTTTTCTTTCTTCTGCCATACTGGTCTTGTAGAAATCTTGATGCTTAGAAGCTGCTTGTACTTAATTTTCTTTTCTTATGTGGCATTGGCTTTATAGAACTAACGACGGTCAAAAGAATTGAATTGTAGGTTGCAATAAACAATTTGGCAGCAGGGAAAACAAGGATGGCACAAAAGTGGCACAGATTAGCAGTTGTCCCGTCCAATGTGTGGATTTAATTTTCATGTGCATATGTAATGATGAAAGGAAAAACGGAAGTAAGTTCATTTCCAAGCATCACTTGTATTTAAAGGAAACAAACACTTGGTAAGAATTCATATTACCATTCTGCATTCCACGTGTTACAGGTTTCTAGGAGCACAAAATATTTTTTTTATAGAAAAACACACTTTGTGGATTTCATTGTAACATGAATTCCATGTTGGCAAATGTGGATAAAGAGATAAGGGTGCGAACACTGTTATTCTAAGTTCATCCCATAGACTTGCATGGGTTGTTGAGGCTTGTAGACCTATTAAAGACATGCCTACAACAAAGAAAAGATAACCCATGAGCATCAGTCGTCAAATAGTGATGGCTGGAAGAAGGAGAGAAAAGAAACTTTATTTGTTGCAGACATGCCTAAGAACTCATCCTTCAAACTTTTTGGTGATCACTGGACGGGTCACATCAGCAATCCTTAAACATGCCTCATTACTATCTTAACCAAATTGTTTAATGAATGAAGTGAGGCAAATGGATTAGTTAACCCCAATGGATATCAGAAAGAGTTCCCATGCAATCTAAACCTCCATTCACATGTCCACAAGGAGACAAACTATGCAAATTAAGAAATGCCAGTTATGAACATGCACTCAATACACCAGACCTAAGTGATTAACAAATAGAAATTTTAAAAAAAAACTGAAAAGAAGCATAAAGAAAGTGGAGTAACTAAAATGAGCTCACTTTTAGCGCCTGTACGGATGGGCGGGTCGACAATGTAGCGGAAATTATCGCGCAAGTCCAGAAAGCTCTGCCTCACCATCACCGCACACCGCCTCGTCTCCTCAAACTCCTTCATCATCCCCGGAGGCAATCCCTCGGGTAACATCGCTTTCCACTCGTCCAAGCTAAGAAAGTGGGAACCGATTAGATGCCGATTAAGAGAGAAAAAAAAAATCTTAACTTTATGAAAGAAGTATAGTGAAATATGGGAACCTTTTTGGCCTCAGATTCAATGGGAGGGGAGAGAAAGGAGATACCTGAGGTCTACGTAGGTGCATGCGTCCTTGCGACCGAGAGAGGAGAAGGACTTGGTGAAGGAGAAGAGGGGGCGGCCGCCGGGGCCGACATCGAGGGCGGGGTCGTAGGTGACGGGCAGGGGATCGGTCGGGAGCTCGAACTCGACATTGAGGTCGTCGTCGGCGGCGGAGGAGGCATCTTCGGGCCGGGTGGCATCGTCCGTGGAGACGCCCCGAGGGTCCTTGCCCCGGACCTTGCCCACCTTGCCCTTGGTGGTGGTCTTGGTCTTGGCCTTGGAGTAGGGGCGGGATAGGACCGCCGCCCCCGCCACCGCGGCGGTGGGGGCGAGGAGATTGGAGCGGAGGGAGGAGAGGTTTCGGGTCCGAGCCGCGGTGGAGGCGGCGGCGGTGGACCGGAGGAGGGACTGCAGCAGCATCGGGCGGGGGGTTTGGCGGAGGGCTGGGGTTTTCGGGGGCGCGGCCGAGTAAAGCAAGGGTTTCGAGGCCGATATATCTCTGCCATCTCGGTGGGCTACCGATACCGAAAGAAACCGAAAGAAACCGGTATATCAGCTTATGTCGGCCGACATGGATGATTAGAGAAATAAAACATATTTCGATGTGTCAAAATACGATTTAAAATACATCCATAGTTATCTGATCCCTTCATTTGCTTGTTTGAAGTTTGGTTTCAAAATTCAAAATCATTATTTTTAAAAAGAATCTCAGTGTGGCTATGGTGGCATGAAAATTTTATTTTTTTAAATTAATATAATTTTATATGAAGATATATCTTGGCTTGCAACAATGATGTGATTTAGATCCGCCAATATATATGAGATAAATAATTCATAAAATTCTAAAAGAAAGTTAGCTTATTTATGTTAGAGGTAACAATGCTTAACCACGTAACTTGTTTAACTTAATTCAATTCATTATAGGTCGAGATAGATCACTTATCCAATAAAATGGTCGGATTTAGTTTGAATTGTTGACCCATTTAATAAATAAGTCGGTTTTGGATTGATTGATTTTTCATCTATTCCATATCTGACCCGACCTATATCTAGTCCGACCTATCCCGATTGCCATCTTTAATTTATGTACTACTTAAAACCTCCATACAAAATCCACAATTCTTTATCTTTTCATATTAAAATCGAATCATATTGTGAACTAGTTTGTTTTGAACTCCCAACTCGGCTAATATTTTAGCAAATTAGGTGCTATATGTAGGCCTAGTTGGAGAGTAGAGTGTTGTGATGTTCTTGGGGATATATAATAACATGAAAGCATGATTATTGGAAGTCTCCTTCCTTTAATAGTTTGTAATGTTGAGAGGGGTTTTAGTCCCACATTGCTTGTGTAGAGTTTTTTAGATAGCTTTATAAGCATTCATATCCTATAAAGTAACTTTTTGGTGGGAAGTTGTGAAGGGAAAGCCAATATTATATTATCAGAGATTGGCATTTCGTAGTTTTTATCCATTTTGCACAAAATAACTGCACTAGCAGTTATGTTTTGAACAAACGCTATTCCAAAAGTTGTGTTGGTTTAGAGTTTAATTCAGGGTTATAAATTGCCAATATTCTTCACTGATTAAGAAATTGGCATTTGGTAGTTTTTATCCGTTTTGCTCAAAATAACTGCACTAGCAGCTATGTTTTGAACAGACACTATTCCAAAAATTGTGTTGGTTCAGAGTTTAATTCAAAGTTATAAATTGCCAATGCTCTTCACTGATTAAGATAACTTCTTCTACAAAATCTTTCATTCCGTTGTTCTAGGGAATCCTAGTTTTGCTGGCTAGGATTCTATTTCGATTTTGTTGTATCCTGGAGCGAATTTGCTGGATCACCAACAGCAACATAGTGGAGGTAAAATTCGTTTAAGGACAGTATTAATTCACGCTTCAAGACCTGTTTCAAATATTAAAGATCCTCCTGTTCCAACAGATTTTAGGATCCATTGCTAGATTGCCAAATTGATCCGAGGCTTGGTTATGTTGACCTTAACCATTAGTCCATTCTAGCAGGCCTTTGGCAAATGGAGTTCTATCTTGACCAAGATGTTTTCCTCGAGTATGACACCTCGATTGGTCGGTCATGTTAGAGATAGCTTCAAACTGTCGCACCAAGAACGAAAATATTAGAGTTGGTTTCAATCTTCCCCTTGTGCATGACATGTCTAGAATAATGACAAGCTTGTCATCCCTGCACTCCTTTCTTCAGATTCTAAATACAAGAGTCAACCTTTTTTTTACCTTCCACAGCCCAAAGTGGGGTCTTTGAACCATGGAGGCATGCGAGTCTTCCTCAGGTTTTTAGCACAACAAAGTCCTCTATATACAATTTATTTGTTACTAATCATTTATGCGTGATACCTACAGCTGCACTGCACTTAAAAGAGCTGTGTCGCGAGGATCAGCTGCTCGACTATAGTAATTAATATTTATAGGAAAAACTAATTTGGTGAAGAAATTTTTAATATTTTATTGCAAACTATTTTTATAACTCAAAACAGTTTTACAACGGAGCCTAAAAGTGCTTTTCTGAAAAAAAACTCCAATAGAGCTTCTCCTAAAAATATATTTTAGCTTTCTGGCAAAACTAAAATAGTTTTTCAATTTTTTTATCAATCACTCCTATTCCATCTAAAAGTGCTTTTAGAAGGCCAGAAACTTCTACCAAACTGAGCCTATATCTCCGACAATTGCTATCTTAGCAAGTCATCTAGCTCCGGTTGTCATACTCATATCCGGGCTAAGGAGAACTTTTTTCTGAATAAATACTCAGTCCAGCAATAGGTTGAAAAAATGCATCTAGACTTGGGGCATGCCGGTCTCTATCTGAAAGAGATTGGTAAACCAAATTTCCACTACCTGAACGCTAAAAAGATGGTCTCGAATATTGCTCGATCACCCAGTTTAGAAGATTAAAACCATGTAAACATGCATTGATTATTATTTTCTTGTCATATTGAATCATTGAATCAGAAATATGAAAAGTCTGCACACATGGCCCCTCTGCATGCAAACGTTGTTGGGTTCCATGGAATGGTTTTCTTATGCTAAATTTAAATTGAATGATGTTTGCATTTTTTATTTTTGTATAAATATTTGGTAAGAAATCTTCGTGTAAGTTCACAGCAAAATTAAGCTTTTACAATAAGTTGTACCTCAAATAATCTTTCTTGAAACCCTCAATCTAGATGACCATCCATTGAACTTGTTTAGATAATTAGCTTGTGGAGGAATTCTACACGCTAAGCTTTTCTTGATAGTATCTCCAAAAAAAGGGCATCCATGATACTCATAATATGTTTTTTAAGAGAATTTTTACCTTGCCTCTGGATTTAACTTGCATTCTTCCTTCGTAAGCATTAAAGATGCATTTGATTCATGACTGAAATCGAAATCGGAATAAAAATCAGAATGACTACATCCATAATCGAAATCATAGTTGAAATGGAATTTAAATAGTATAAAAAAGAGTAGAGATTGAACTTTGGAGGATTGTTGCATGTACATTCCTCTCTAAAATTGGAATAGAGATGGAATTTCCTTCAACAAAACGACCAGAATGAGAGTCATTTATTTTCATTTTCATTCTAGAGTCCAACTCCTCCAAACCAAATATGGTTTTCCAACTCAAATTCTTTCCGCTAGAAAGACAGATTTAGAGTACAAGAGAGCAGTTCTTAGCACAGCAGACGGTTCATTGCAGTTTGCTGCCTTTAACTTTTTGTCTCCATTAATTTATTTTCTTTCGAAATGGTGCTCAACAGTATAAGTACAGCTCTTGACCATGGCAAAAACAAGACATTTGATAGAATGCCAGAATTCAATTGTTGAATTGTAATGAAAATCCCAAACAGAAACACTTGGCCTCTATCATGACTTCTTTTGCACTTGGGTGTCCTCAGCAAGTTTTACTGATCATCGCAGTTCTCTGCCTTCTCCTCGGTCAGCTGGTGTCGGTCTTCCTGCATCAGAATCCATCAACCAGCAGCACCTTTAACTCTCCAAACAATGTCCATCCACTAGGCCTAAGCCTCCTGATACTAGTTCTATGTCACCTTCTCTTTTCTTCCACCTCTAAGAAACTAGACCCTCTGCTCTTCTTCACGCTATGCTTATCCATCAACTTCCTTACTCGTTCCACATCGTTCCACCTATCCCCCAGTGCATACAAATCAGAGATTAGCGTATAGACTCCGCCATCTTCATTCGGGACCGCCATGCTCAAAACCTTCTCGATCCCTTTCTCTGCGATCTCAAAGTTCTTATACTTCTTGCAAGCTGCCAGGAAACAAGTCCACACAATGATATTCGGTTCCATTCTCATGCTCTCGATAATAGCATAAGCATCCTCCAACCTCCCGGCCTTGGCGAAGAGATCGACCATGCAACCATAATGGTGAATTTGCGGCTTGTAGCCGAATTCTTCGACCATGCTGCAGAAATACCTCTGTCCCTCCTCGATCAGTCCCGCATGGCAGCACGCACTGAGGACCCCAGTGAATGTTATCTCGTTGGGCCTCACGCCCACCTCCCTCATTCTGTCGAAGAAGGCGACGGCCTCCTTTCCGTGCCCGTGCATGGCCAACCCGCAAATCATAGCCGTCCAGTGCATAACGTTCCTCTCCCGCATTCTCTCGAACACACGGAACGCGCTTATCAAGCAACCGGACCTGGCGTACATGTCGATGAGCGACGTCCCCAGCTGGACGTTGATCTCGATTCCATTCTTCTCGGCATAGGCATGGATGGATTTTCCCAGCAACCGGAGCGAGCCCGTGGAGGCGCACCCGGAGAGCAGCGTCACCAGCATCAGCGGGTCGGGCTTCGGGTGGCCAGCCTTCATCATCTCCCGGAAGAGCGCGAGCCCGTGGGTTCGGTGCCCGGCGTCCATGTAGCCGCCGATCATGGTGGACCAGGAGACAATATCTTTCTCCTTCATGCTGTGAAAGAGCGAGCGGGCTTCGCCGAGGTGTCCGTGCCTCGAGTAGCAGGTGAGCATGGTGTTGGCGGTAACGATGTTCCCGTTGGGAATTTCGTCGACCAGGAGGCGGGCGAGGGAGAAGGAGGATAATGCATAATTGTGAAGGAGGGCGGAGGCGACATGGACGTCGGCGAAAAGGCCGGATTTGAGGAAGTGGGCGTGGAGGTGGGGGACGACGAGGGGGGCGGAGGAGGAGGCCTTAAGGGTGAAGACGGCGGCGTGGGTCTCGAAGGGCTCCAAGCCGGGACGGCGGCGTTGGAACCTGAGCTTAAAAAGGCGCAGGGCTTCGTCGTGCGAGGAGGCCTTCCGGATGGCGGAGGCGGAGGCCGAGAGGAAGAAGTGCGAGAGGGGGGCGTGGGTTAAACGGAGAAGCTCCTGGTTTTGGAGCGCTGCCATCGGATATCATTGACGTGGCCAGGCTGCGGACTACACCATATCCGCTGGGTGTGAGTGGGTCTGGGCTCCAATAAAACCTACTTGCAACCTTACCAGTCCTGGTCAGCGGCCACAAAATACTGAAAATAGCCATTTAATTTGTTGGTATAACTTGCAAATCAAAAAATTATGCTATTGTTGGGCTGACTAGACAGCTTCTTTTGCCGCTCATCACTTTTAAGAATTTTTATGGAAGTGTAGGAGGAAAAAATGGACAACCCCATAAGTACAATTAAAGCACCCAAATCCAACAGCAAGCCTGACCTCATGCAGGCCGAGCTCAGAAGACCGAGCTTATGCAGGCCGAGCTCATGTAGACCGAGCTCATACAGGCCGAGCTCATGCAGACCGAGCTCACGCAGGCCGAGCTCGTCGTCCACATGCTGCGGCCACGCCCTGCAGCAATCTCACTGTACCATGCTTTGCTTGCCGGCCACACCACGACACATCAACCAGGGACCATACCCTGCTACGACTGTCAATAATTAATGCGCATGGTCTTCATGGATCTCCGGCTTACTAAAGATTTCAGGCCATCCGCGGCAACTCATCAACTCATTCAACTATGTCCGGTCACCCACAACAACTCATTGGCTCCAGTCCCGTCCTCCACAGCAATGCATTAATTTAGATGATCGCACTCAATCATGACGGTAACTCATTTAATTCGTCCGGTTACATTACAGGTAACCCTGTATCCCTCCTATAAAAGGGGAACTTCCTCCTCTTTAGGAGGGATTCTTCTTCTTGATTCTGACTGGGAGACCCCCGCATGCAATATCTCTCTTTAACCCCCGCATGCAATATCTCTCTTTCTCCACTAAAGCTCCCCCTCTGACTTAAGCATCGGAGGGCCGGCACCGGAAGCTCCGGCCACCGGCTTTTTGCAGGTCCTTGGGAGGATGCAGCCTGCCGACGTACCATCCGCACCGGAGCTCCACCTTCTCAGTCAGTGATCATCCTCGGATCCAATTTTCAACAACAGGAAGAATCAAGCAGATGCTTCTTATTCCTTTTATTAGTTTTTTTTCTAATTTTATTAGCTGCACGCGTGCTCATATTGTGTGAGGCATTATTATTAAAATATATATATATATATACAACTCGATTTGACTTTTTGGGCTTTCTCGCTATTCTAGGATAAAATCTGATTGCTACATTACATAAGATCTCTCTGGTTAGCCTTGGTTAGGCTAGAGAAATAGATTGTTAGAGGCAAGTAATGAGATACATTGTGCAATTTGATTAAAGGTACACTTCGGGCTTGTTTGGTTCGCGGGAAAAGAAGGGGAGAAAGTGTGGTCAATAGAAAAGTAATGAGATGCCTCATGTTTGATTGGAGTTTTCAAAAGAAAAGGATGGGAAAGTTGTATTCCCATGAAAATATGATTTCCACATTTCATGGAAAAGTCTTTCCCGTGAGAAAAATGAAAAAGTTACTTTTCCATGAGCTGGAAGCTTGAAAATCACTCCATTTTCAATTTTTTTCCAAAAAGACCCTTCAGTATTCAAAAGGCATTAAAGACCTAATTTAATTTTTATTAAGAGTATAATCGGAATTACACATAACATTTTCAGGAAAGTGGATGGTCAACCAAACATAAGCACTTTGGAAATCTATCACTTTTCCATGATCAACCAAACATGCCAAAAGTACTTTCTCAGGCATCCTCTTCCTAGGATTCTGCATTTCAGAAATCATATTCTTAGGAGAGAAAATGCTTCCCACGAACCAAACGAGCCCTTCAAGTTTTTCAAAGGCGAGAAGAAATTGGAAAACGAGACCTTTCCTTGCATATATTTCCCATGCTCTTTGTTGCTATAACATAATATTCTAACTTCCAGCTGTTAATAAACTCTAACCTACAATTCATACATTTCCTTGAGGCTCTAATCTTATGCTACTTTGAGAGGAAGAACAATTTTCTATCTTTGTTTTTCTTTAAAGAAACTTAATTGTTAATTTTAATGGGTTGTTTAATCTTTTCAAGTGAGGCTTCTAGAAAGGATCTAGACCTATCCTCCGAAGAAGCTAAGTTGTGACTTGCTGGAGAAGGTACCTAAACCTATCTATGAATTATTATTTATTTGATTTATTAAAAATTATGTATTTTTGGAGTTACATGATTATCTAAACCTTTTTGGTAAAAATAATAGATAAATGACAGTTCAACAGAAAAAAAAAAAAAAAATAGCGCTAGATTGTGGCTTGCAATTTAGGATAAGGCTTCTTAGCTACATAAGTTCCCCGTAACCATAAAAAATAGCTTTAGACGTTAGGGCAGAATTGGATCATCATGGATGAAGGATCTAATTTATACAGTTTAAGAATCAAGAGGTCATAGATGTCTTCAAACATTCAAAATACATATCTACATGTTTATGGGAAGAATACGGTATTAGCTTCTGAACTATTTCAGACAGTTAATTGGAAAATTGTGACTATCTTTCTGTTGGGGGAAAAGTGGTGACCGAGCAGAGGGCCACCGCGCCCCGCCGAGCAGAGGGCCACCGCGCCCCGCCGAGC
>JAOXJJ010000359.1:2027683-2048239 GCA_025769935.1 Phoenix roebelenii | reverse complement strand
ACACAAATATATTCAAACACTAATTGTGAATAAAATCAACTCAAATATAGAAACATATAATTGAGTAAAACATAGATAGAATAATGAATGATCTTAAAAACTATAACAACGAACATAAATGGAACCAAATAATCAGACCTTTTCAAGACAAAAATCTCCATTTTGCTATCACAGCATCTCTGCCTGTTAATTTCTCAAATCCTAAGCATTCACACATTTTTTTAAAAAAATGCCCAACAATACTATATAACAGTATGTTGTTAGGAAAAACAATTCGAGAAAGTATGATGCAGAGTTTACAAACCATCGAAGGACTGGAAATACACCTCAGAGAGGGTTTGGGAAGCAATGTCGAGCAAAACGCCGGCTACCAACTATCAGGGCGAAGTCGCGAGCGTCAAGGATAGCTTCTAGAGTGGTACTCGACAAAATGCCGTCGACTCAGAACTCGCAGTCGGAGACCTGCCGGAAAATAGAGTCGAGAGAGAAATGGATTAATAGGACAAGGGAGCAAGAGCGATTTGCTGGTGGGAACTTGTTTACGGTCTTAGCGTTTGAAACGGAAACTAAAAATCAACCGGAATCAGTCGAGGAAGATGGAAAATTTCGTGGGGAGATAGGATTACAAAAAGAGGAAAATATAAAATCTTAACGATCAGAGCTATATCTGTGGGAAGATAGGAGTGAAATATGGGAAGAGATGAAGCCGAATCGGTGAGAGGAAGAGAGCTATTTTCTTCTCAAATGAAAAGCCAGAAACGGGATGGACCGGTTGTTACAAAAAGGGTCAACAGGAACTAAAACTTATAGTCCGGTCCAACACTGGACCGGCCATTAATTACCCCTATTTTTTATTTCATCCTGATCAATGGTCAACCGTATGGAGTGGCCTGCCGTTCGCAATGGAGCTGACCATGGGCCTGACAGTCGGGCCGGCCCGACAAGCCCAACCCGAAATTTGGCAGAATTGAATTCTAAAAATAGGTCAGTGGGTCTCCACAGCAACTTAGCCCATTTCAAGCAAAGAGGCTACATAGTTGCCTATACATACCCAAGCAAGCCCAAGGCCGAGCGCCTTCTCTTTTATTTCTTACTTTTTCATGGCATAAAAATGCCTAAAATCCCAACCTACTCCAAAATTTTCAAGCCAGGAATTCCCTGTCCTCTAACCCCCGCTCCCACAATAGACACACAAAAAGACTTTTTAGTATTTCTCATATTTTTCTGAATTATTTGGTGCACATACAGTGCACATGATTGTGTCAAGAGGAAAAAAATAAATAAATGATGGAGTGAAGAATATTTTTGTTTAACAACTAGAATTTTGGATTTAGTTGGTGGATTCTCGAAAATCTCGATCTGGCTAATTATAATATAAATAAGCCTCCCTCCTTTTCTAATTAAAAAATTATAATATATTATAATCATATCACATGCAACGCAAATGGCTAATTTTAATCAAATAAATATCATATCGCATAATTCTCCACCTTTCATTGCCAGATTTATTAGGTAGTGATATATGATCTCTTTAATCACCATTTTCATTTGATCACTATTTTCATCCGAGAGCACATGCCACATCATCGGCTCATGTGTATCCTGCATAAGTCGAGCAACTAATCGCGCGCGAAGAAAGGTCCAACCAATTATGGATCATTAAAAAGATTAGAAATTTTCAAACTCAATTTGTAAGCTGGTTCACATCGAGTCTGATAATCTTTTTGGATCAAAAATATATGTTGCATAAAGATATTATTACTTTAATATATATTACACACATGCATTGCTAGCTACATATCGTAGATGGGACCATAAAAGCATTGCTACTTTTAATGACTCATAGGTATATTTCTAGTTTTAGTGCATAAGCAGTCCAACACTATTGCTTAGACAATAGAAATTTATCCTAACAAATTTTACCCTTTTCATTCATTACTTTGCTTTTCACACCTTTTCTATAATTAAAAGAGGCAATTCTAAGTGCCAACGTGCTTGTTTCCATGTATAAAGTTGGATATTACTCAAACAAGCACATTTCATGAAGGGGTTGTTTTTTGACACATGTTGCATACAGGCATCAATGCAAGTTGCACATTGGAGGAAGGCATCATATATTGCTTTCAAGGACTCTTAAATACATTTTTTTATTTTAATGGATATATTCTCCCTTGTGGTTACCACTAAGAAAATTATTTATTTTTTTCTAACGAATTCTTTTCTTCCTATTTATTTTGCATTTTTCCACCTTTTCCTTAATCACAGGGGCAATCCAGAGCATCAAGACCTTTTTTCCCCCATTTGTGAAATTGGATTTTAGTAAATATATATGTTACATAAAAGGTATTATTATTTTGTACATATTGTTTATTATGTGCATCATTACATATCGCATAAAGTATCAGTACTTTTTATGACTCATAAATATATTTCTAATTTTTGTGGACAATAGAGTTTTGATGATGAGCACGGGCTCTTTTAATTGTTGATTGGACTTTTCTTGATGCGAGTCTCTTCAATTAATTTCTTATGCATGTTCCTTATTTTGTACTTGACTTGGAATTAATTTATGCATAGTTATCCTGAGGAGTCTTCTTCAATTCTGAACTGATATTGCATCAACACATCCTATATTCCTTAGGGTTGCATCATTGCTGGACTCACTGGCCTGCCTTGGATTTTTTTTTTTTTTTTCAATTTCCCGTCTGATTTTTGAGACAAGAAATGGGTCAGCTGGGTGTTTCATTTAACTTTTTATGTTTCGTAGATTTCATAACATC
This sequence comes from Phoenix roebelenii, assembly GCA_025769935.1. Taxonomy (NCBI): domain Eukaryota; kingdom Viridiplantae; phylum Streptophyta; class Magnoliopsida; order Arecales; family Arecaceae; genus Phoenix; species Phoenix roebelenii. The sequence continues at coordinate 2,045,459 of JAOXJJ010000359.1, read as the reverse complement.
TCATGTGGTTTGTCAATTGTTAGCAAACATAGCTTATTGGTTTCCCAGATTGTTTAAAAGGTAGCAAGAATTTATTAGTTACGCCACAGGGACTCTTCCAACTGATCGTATCCCTTTTTTGGGTTGTAATTCTCTGCAGCCTCAGTTAATAGGAAAAAAAGGTTGTGTGACATTGTTTTACAACTGCAAAATTTGAGGCCTATCCCCAATTCACAAGCTTGGTTAGCCAATTCTAGCTTTCTTGGCTCATCTGGTTGGTCACCCTACACATGAGAGACATGCATGTATCTACGTACGTATGTTCGTGTATATGTACATACATATAGAAAATGAAAAGTGAATATAAAAAAATAAACAGCTTGCTTGATTGTAAATGGAAGTTGATTTCTCTCACTTTTCACCTGGGTAGAGTCTGCCTTGTAACCATTTTGTCTTTTCGGAATAAACTACGGACCCATGTTTTATAAAACTAGAATTCACCTATAAACATTAACTAATCCACCCAAGGTTATACATACAATTTGTACATAGCCTAATTTATCAGCAAAAGAAAATAGACCAACGTATACATATATATATAAATGCTAACTTACATGGTTCATCCACATGCAAGTGTTATCATGTGAAACAAGAATATATATATATATATATATATATTTATGCAGTCATCACCTTCGGCTAGAAGTATCTATGAAGGTATACATACACGGCAGCACATATATCTAATGGTCAACTATGCATTGCACTCGTGAATTAATGCTTTGTATTAGCATTTTACAAACAAAATTTACATATATGTTGTAGAATCTTGTTCTCATATTTCTTATGATCACAAATCGTTGATGACACTCAAAATCTCTGCTGGGGGAATGAAACAATCCATCGAAAGACCCGGAACGTTGAAGACTACGTCGTCGATCCTCCACAGCTCTTCCATCGTCGTTCTGCTGTGTTTGGGAGAGTTGTCACTGAAGCGAAACACAGTCGCGGTGGACCTGCCTTGATGAGCTACGAGGACGTTATCGACATCCCTATAGTCCTCGATGGTGCTTCCAATGGTTGTCTCCCAATAGATGGCTTCGGACCCTGGGGATTGGACTCTGGTAAGGTGCGAGTCTTCCATGCAGACGAGGAGGCCGTTCTTCTGGCTGAAGTATCCATACAGAACATGACTGATAACTTCAGCTGGCCCATCAGCTTGCTCTGCGATGGTCGCATGATCCGCTGATACTTTGAGTACGAAGCAATCATCGTCGCCAATGCGCTTCTCACCTAAGCATTGTGCTTTGGCGAACATGCTTGCTGTGCTTTTTGGATCCAATCCCTGTGACGTGAGAAATTAAGGAAGTACGTGAAAAGAGTTCCTCAGTCGGAAAACTTTATGTGGAGCTTTAGTTCGGCCACTTCAGATGAACAGTGGATTGGTGAGACTCTAAGCGCCACCTAGAACTCAATGTTATCAAATACCTAAGATGATTTCCTTCCTTGGCAACAATTCAAAAATTAGTGATCGGTGGAGCTTGTTTCCTCGTACCTGAACGATGCGCCGGAGTGGCCGCTGGGGACCTCTGGCTGCATTCATCCCGGAGCAAGGCAAGTGCCTCCAAACAATCTTACCGTCGCTGCCCGCGATCACTTTGGAGCCTGCAGCCACCAACTCCATCAGCCACATCCCCGGCGACATCTGCCACAATACAAAGCACCCATTCGCTCCACCGCCCCTCCCCGTCGTGCTTTCCGTCTCGCAATGAACCATCTTCACGGTACCAGCTGCGTACATGCTCTTCATGCACCGCCGAAGTTTTAAGCAACCCGTCGCCGCCAAGTACTGCTGTATTATGTAACGAGCAGAGGAAGTCTCCTGCTTGAACCCGGAAACCATCAGAGTATATATGTACATGAAAAGATTTTTGGTATGGGAGGGAAGGAAGTCACTTACGATTGGAGTGTCTTTGATGGAGAGGTAGTGACTTGGCTCGGTAGTCAAGGGTATGGGGGCTAGGGGACATCCAAGTATTCCTAGAATTAACTTTAAATCCATTTTCTTCGACGCACTGTTTCCATGAAATGGGATCAAAAGATGGCTTCCTGAGACACCCTTCTCCATTTGCATGCGAACCCATGTCCGAATTACTTCCCAAGATCTCTCCTTTTTGGCCTTTTTTCCCTGTGCCTCCGGGTCAGGACTCTCCATCAGAGGTGTCAGGGGCTGCACGCACCACGCATGGTTTTTTCTTCTGCTCCTTGGACCCATTATCGCCAATGGCTAGAAGAACGATAAAAGAGACTGCTGGAGGAGCAACAGGAAGGAGAAGCTAGAAGCCAAACAAAAGTTAGAAGAGGATGGTTGTTGGATCCGGTGTCCAGGAGAGAGGAGGGCATAGAGAAGAGAAGCTCTTTTTGGGTGGAGACAAAACGAGACAGCCCATCAGTTTCAGTGGTAGGGAACGGATTTAAATAGCTGCTCCCATGCTTCTCTCTTGGGGTTCATCCTCCCTGCCTTTTATTTTTATTCCCTATTCCCCAACCTCTCCCCGTAGCTTTCAACATATTGAACTACGGGATTGACGCATATATATTTATCTCTTTAACTGTTTCGAAAGACTGTCACTATTTGGTTACAAGATGGAGGCTTATTGTAGGGTCGCCATGATTCTCAACAAGAAGTTGTAGTAACCGGCAACCACAGGGGTAACTGACTTGAACATGATGGTACCTATAGGAACTTAGAATGGGAGTCCAAGGAAGGATTTTTTTTTTCAATCAAAAAAAAAAAACCAAAAGAGAAAGAACATCATGTACTCAGGTGGACGGTACCGCTGGGGATAGGTGGTGGGTTGGCGTCATGGCCTTTGAACTAAGGCCATGCCGGACGAGGTGGTGCGTCGGCATCGCCATTGTATGCAAGGTGATGGGTGGCAATGATATCCTTTCAAGCTAAGCTATGGTTAGGAAGATAAACGACGTCTGTCAATGGTAGGGTTTCGACATCATTTTTAATAAGAAATCAACCTTCCGCAAAGGAGCAAAACTCTGATCCACATTCTTTGGCACTTCTCTATTAATAAAAATCTGCTCGCCACCCAAATATCGAAGAAACTGCGTAGTAAGCTTGCTCAAGAAAGATCTTGTAACTTGAAAGAGGCCCCACTTTTAACTCTTGAAGTAGGAGATATTTGAACAAGAAGAGAGATGATTGAGATCAAGAGCTATGAAAAGCAAATAAGGGAATCCTTCCAAGATATGGAGTCTGATGTATCCCGATGATATAATTAGTGGATGCAATCATTTGGACACCTAATGGACAATTTCTTTGCAAAGATAATGAATGGTCAAGCTTGCAAATTCTCTTTGTGAAATATTTCACCTTCCTTTCAATCAGACATCTTTTCCTTTTGTTTTCTTCAAGGGAAAAATGAAGTATTTATATTTCTGGTACTTTGTTCTGGCATCGGAACAGAAAATACAAGAAAGGAATATATCAGGTCTAGTAAGATCAAATTGGCACATGTCATAAGGCAAAACAACACAGATACCTACATCCTTGAAGAAGCTCCCGGACCAGGATAGAATGAACAACAAATGTAATTTAGAAGTCCTCAGAGCACACATTTAGAAGCCATCTATTAATACGAATGTTTCTGTCAAACATGACTTGTTGGAAAAGGTTTATTGAGGCAGAGAAAGCACACTTCTAGTTATCATTTTGCCCCTTCTTTAAGGTGGCCTTTATCATCATTTGAATGTCCCGTATTTTTTACGCCTGCCTCAATTAAATTTAGTACCAGCATAGATTTTAAGCCCATTCAAAATATTTTGTTGTACTTCAGGATCCATTGAATGGGCTTAAAGTCTCTGCCCTTAAAGAAGGGCCTTTTAAACAAGCCTAAAGGATATTGGATGTTCTTCCTTTTAAGTGCTTGAAGATTTTCCATCAAAAAAGAGAAGTAATTCCGGCTTAGGAAAAAACTTAAGGGTGAAATGATTAGAAGCCTAGATAGGCAACCATGAGGAATCAAAAGAGAGGGATTTTCTTAATTAAATAGAAAAGATAGCGATTTTCTTGATTAAATATAAAAGAAAAAGAGTAATTGATCTTGGGGTCACCATAGCCCATACTCGTAACGAGGCGGGGTGGGAGGTGGAAAGAAAGAAGTAATGTTGGAGGCTTGGCTTTGTTTCTTCTTGGAAAGGGCTTTTTCTTTTTAAAATTGTTTCCAAGATTCCCTCAAAAAAAAGGTTTCCAAGGATATTAGTGAACTTAAAGTTGAAGCGAAGATGTATAAAGATGTATAAAACCGCTTATATTTAATTAGAACTTGTACCTTCCTGCTCGAGGGCCGGGATGGGCTTGAGTTTTAACACTAAAAGGTTCACACTTAGCTCCCATCAAAATATTAATTAAAAAAAATACTCATTTGATAAAACCTTTAGATAAAACTGCTTATATCTTGTTTGAAGTAGTAGTCCTGCAAGCTCAAGTGCCAAGACCGGCTCGAATTTAGTAGTAAAAAGTTTAGAGTGAACTCCCTGTCTTCCTCATTTAGTGATTGGGTCGCCTCATTTGCTGCTCATCATTCGGAAGGTATCCTCTGAACCCAGCCATCTTCCGTTCTTTTTACTTTGTGTAATCTTGTTGCTAGTAATGCAGCTGGTTATGCTCACGCGAGAACAGTATAAAAAAAACTCTGTCCAAGTAGAGTGCCTAGACAAATTGCACCCACTTCAACTCATAATACCGATCACATGCTATGCACGTGATTGTTATCAAGCCAATCATACCAACACATCATGCACGTTTTCCTCACAGTGAAATTTTGCCTCACTAAGCGCAAGTTCATAACCAGCACTGAGTTTAAAAAGAACAGAAAGTAAGAAGCACCGGACAACGTTTAGATGATGATGAACCTAAAATTCCTATTCCAGTCACCGACTGTAGGACCCTTCACAAGAGAAGACTCGCCGATGGTTCACTGTCCCTTCCTCCTTCCCTCCTCCTTTCCATGGTCAAGGCAAGAGAGGTGTCCCTACCCTCCTTTCCATGGTCAAGGCAAGAGAGGTGGACGGTTCACCGTCCCTTCCCATGGACAAGGCAATATCAGTTGATGGTTCACTGTCCCTTCCCATGGAAGGGGAAGGGAAAGGGGAAGGGGAAGGGGAAAGATTAGTTGATGGTTCACTGTCCACGGGAAAGGCGAGATTGGTAGATGGCTGACTGTCCCTTCCTATAGTAAAGGTATGAGAAGTTGATGCTCCAGTGCCTCCACAGGCCAAGGCAAGAGAAGTAGATGCTCCAGTGCCGTTTCCCCTGGTCAAGGCAGGAGAAATTGATTCACCAATGCCCCTTTCAGTGATCAAGCAAAGAGAACCTGATGCTTCATTGCAAGTTAGTGCGGTCTTTAAAACGCTAATGAACTGCCGCTCTTGCTCATTTGATTCAAAGTTCTGCAACTCGATCTGCTTGATGCCATGATTTGCTGATGTCCAACAACTGATCCTTTCTTCGCGCATGGGACCCAAGGAAAACTGTATGAAATGAAGAAAGAAGTAAATAGTACAAAAACCCATGGTCTGTTATATGCTTAAAGAAAGATGATTAGTGCAAGAAATTTAGTGATTATTAAAACTGTAAAAAAAATGCTATTACCACTTCATTACATATCACCAAAGTATCAAGATTAGGCATGTGAGTGAGCATGTACGATATTGCCTGCAGGTGAGCACTGCTGAGCACCAAATTCAACTTCAAGTATTTCATATTATGAAACATGGGCAGACGACCGAGTAAATGTCCCTCTAAGGAGAGATGCTGAAAGGAAAAATATTCAAATGTGAAGAGATTAAAGTGAGTAATAGCTTACTATTCAGAACTTCAGTCTTAAAAGAAAACATCTAAAAATAGCATCTAAAAATAGCACTACAAATTCATCAATCAATTTGAAAAGACATTAATAAAACTTCTAAATAGGAGAATAGAAGCATACTTTAGCACCCAAGTATGTGAGGGTCAGGGACTTCACACTAGAAAGACCTCGCAAAGTTTCATCAATACTCCATCTTTTACTAGATTGCAATCCTGAATATTCTAGATTAAAAAGCATTAAGCTTGCATCGACTAAAGTGGAAATGTCATGAAGATAACATCCTTGTGCTTTTCCTGAAGAGTAGTTGAGTGACAATAGTTTGGGGGTGCAGATCTCTATTCTGTTGAAGGTATCAAAAATGCAGCGAGCTATAGTCAGTCTCTTGAGCTCATTTGCAGAAATTGTCAAAACCTTAAAGTTGCAATCTTCCAAGCACAGTTCCTCAAGGAGAGGACAGCTTGAAACTAGTCTACTCAACGAGTTTGAAGAAGAAATAACACCTTTGAGGTGCATAGTTGTAAGCCTACTAAGATCAACAGAATCACCTAACACAAGTTGCCATCGGGGGAGGGCCAACTTCAATTTCTGCAACGATTGGCACGTTAAAAGGCAATGGGGCACAGTCCAACAACAATCAAACTCACAAGTTGCAAGAAGCTCGAAGTCAAGCTCATGAACATTTCTCTTTGTTGCATACTGCAACCATCTACGTAAAACACCATGATCCATGTGATCTGAAATCACCAGACGATACTGCAATATATTTGATTCATCTTGACGGAGGAGCAGCACAGTGTCCACATGTTCCTGAAAGTTGACAGGGAATTGTTCTTGATTGAAGTATAGAGTAGGCACAGAAACCCATAGGTACCTCCATCGTTTCGATAGAACACTGGTTCTTCCAGCATCTTTTGTGGTTCTCAAAGATAAGATGTGATGGAGAATAGAATCAGGTAATTCACTTATTCTATCAATGCCCCCATCCAAGTTGTCCATTGCTAAACAGCTCAGGTACCAATTGCTTCAACCATCTGAAAGGTAACACAAAAGCTAAGATGCAAGCAATATAATGTAAGAACACTAATTTCAATTGGGTCTAGTAACAAATCAACCATGAATTACTGAATCACATGATATGTTATTGGATCATGATAATGAAAAGGCATGCTGTCAAAACAAAAAAGATCAGGGAAAAACATGAGAGGGCATTGATTGTTCAACTTGGCTAAAAAATTACAAAAGGAAGAGAAAAGGAAGAAATGAGATCTTATTTGGATTTGATAGAAGCAAATTATCTATGAGTGGGAAAGGTTCTTCACAAGAGTTCTCATTAGACTAGATCCAATCTAGAAATAGAAAGTAGTTACTCATCCAGATATTGACTGCATGATTTCTAGAGTAAAATTGTGACTGTTAATTGACAATGGCAGTTATTAGCCATTGCAATGGGAAATAATAGGAATAACAGTGCTATTTAACAAAATTATCGTTTCGCAGTACAATTCTTCAATTGATAACTTTGTACTTTTCATTAAGCATGGCAGTAGAAAACAAATATACTGTTCTTTGAGAAGACAAGATAGCAGCCATTTATGAATGCCATTACATATACGTTGAAAATATTGAGAGGCCTTAAACTATTGCAAAAGCTGCAATAGCATTATAACAGTCATTACTTGTGAAATAAATCCAAGTTCAAGAACCACAGTACTAGCAAGAATTTGGGGACTTACAGCTATGAACAATAAACAAGAAATATTTCTAAAAAATCCTAAAAACGTGCTTATTACTGTCTTTAGCAAGTCTGGACTGGATTATGACTGCTACAAATTAAGCATAACTCGGTTGATTTTGACACGATTAAGAATTCCATGAGGAAACTCTAATGATGGCCTGATTACTGGAGATAAATTGTCTTATATCTAGTGCATTCCAGCTAGCATCACTCAGCTCATCAGCAAATCCAACAGATTCTCATGATCAAGAGGTGTCAGATAGGTTGGTTACTAGTGGAGTGGTGAGTTTTGAAATTTATGAGCCTTTACATTTTGATGATGGATATGGCAAGGGGGATGAAAATGGACTGTGCATGTGCTAGTTATAAAACCACCTAGATATCCATATTCATTTGTATTTAGCTGGTACGGATATGTGTACCTACATCAATTGAACTACTAAAAAGAGGCATACCCATATTCATTGTAAATGGTTATGAGTATAAGATGGATACAAGCATTATATATTTCAAAAAATGCTCCTGTATATAGGATGAATATACACATAGATACAAATATCAAGCAATTTTGGGATTAGAGGAGTATCTCCTTGACTTGAAATTAAGTGCATCAAAAAGACAACAAACTTCCTAACTATATAATGGCTAGAAAGCATCATATATTTATCTGTTACTTAATGAAGTTGCTTTCCTCTCAGATATACTTTAGATCCACTTAAATATTTTCTTAGTCTTCAAGAAAATCTTGTCACTCTAGTAATATAAACCCAATGCTCATATTAAACCAGAAAAATAAAAACTATATCTTAACAAGTTTGTTTCAATGGAATGTAGAAAATGCGGCATATGCATTTTATGGTTTTTGACATAATAAATATTAATTTCCACTGACAATCATTTGGATGTTTTCATAAAATTGGGAAAGTGGAAGTTCCTACTAGACTATTTCATTTAAGTGTATACATTGACATAGAAAGATCAATTAACACTTTCTTAAAAATTACTCTACAAGAAATTATCTCAAGATATTTAATCACCCACCCTGCAACCCTAAAATTCTTACAAACTTATAGCTCAGAAAATATCCACATTATTCATCACATATAATAATAAAGAATGACAAATATTAAGTATAAATTTACATGAGGGAAGAAATTGATCATGTAGTTCACATAGTAATCATTAAATTTAGATGCGATGCCAATGCTATGCCCTACTTATTTGTTTCTATTGTTTGGTTTTTTTTAAAAAAAAATAAAATCCACTAGTAAGTGGGGGAAATCTGTTGCTTTTCTTTCCATCCAGTCCCTACTCCATTAATGGTTCTGACATCAGACTCCTAATGGTACTCTAGTATGATTGTACTTATAGAGAACTCCTATGTTGTATCTTTTAATAATTTGAATCGCTTAGGTAGCATGACCATGAAGGAAACCTCACAGATTTACAAGACAAAGCTAAAGCATGTTAATGGTAAAGTTCAATTTCACTTTTCTTGGCTATTCCAAGGACACATGGTTGGAAAATAAAATGGTTCCAATTTTCCAGAGACCATGATAGGAACAGAGTAGGTTTCGGAAGTAACTGTTGGATGTAGAGAATTTGAGATTGAAAGAGGTTTGACAACACCAAATTTTGGATTGGGAAGATGCTCTTCTTGGACAAGTCTCAAATAATAAATTAAATTATTATTTTCCAAGAAGACTAGTGTTTCAAGACATTCTGCAGTAGGTGATCACAATTTATAAATAGCATACTAGCTCATAGCATGATATGAGTATCCATCGTGAAACCTATTACCAAATATGTGATAATATATTGATTTTTTTCCTTTCTAACATGAGTCATAAAGGGAATACTGTGTGTACAATTTTAGTGTGGGTAAAGACTATCAACATGTATGCTCTGTGCCTAAGATCTCTGTTGCAATTATGTAAAGCCCACATAAATGGCAATTGGCTGCATGAATTGACAAATGCTGCAAGGTGTACATCTGCACTACATGCAATTTGGATGTACTTTCATCAACACATACGTTAAAATCAGAACAATATAAAGAATGAATTGTATGTGGAAGGTTATCTTTTCACACTAGTATAGCGTGACAAAATTTTCGTAAAGGCTTCTTGTTAAATGTTTGACTTATCTAAACTCCAATGAAAGGCCAGACTACCACACATAATGGATCTATTGGTTGTTTCTCAAATTTGGGAATATGGACCTTTAGAAGCTTCAGTTTTTTTACTACCTTATGATTTTACTATGAGAAATAAGACATAGACAGTGAATTTATAACCCAGTTTGGAAATGTAGGGAGGAGAGAAGAAAAGCACAGAAACAAAAGAAGAGACAAGCAAGGAAGATAAGAGAACTTCATGCACAAGAGAAAAGAAGATCTCCACTTCTGGAGAGACAAAAAGTACGTTAGAAGAGAACCCTCTTCTCCCCATTTCTCCTCTCTTCTCTCCTTTTTTTAACAATCGAAACAAGAGACCCTGGCTTTCTCTTTTTTCTCCTAACCAAATGAGGAATTTTTACTCTCCTATTTTTCTCTTCTTTTCTTTCTAGACCTCTCAAGCCAAACAGGGCATAAATCTCTTTCATTTTTTAATGGCAGTCTACTTCTGGCTCTTGTATTTATTTTCTACATTCTTTTCATATCAAGGGCAAGCCTTAGTAAAAGATTGCTCCATTGTGACTTAGAGGTCATGGGTTCAAGATATGGAAACAACCTCTCCCGCATACATCTAACCAACATCGGCGGAACCGACCCGAACCGGCCGGTTCCGCCCGTTTCAAACCGTAAATGTGAGGTCATAGGTTCAAGATATGGAAACAGCCTTTCCCATGCAGGGTAAGGCTGCATACATCTATCGGCGGAAACCGGCCGATTCCGCCTATTTCAAACCATACCAGTGGTTCACAGGTACGGTTCCAGCTCAAAAAAAAGAAAGCGAGCGGGCGAGGGAGAGGGAGAGGACGCCGTCGGAGGGCCGCAAAGCCCGACGGAGGCCGCGAGGGGGGCGGCACCGGGGAAGAAGGGTCGCTTAAGCGGCCGACCCCTGGGAGAGGCAAAACGAGAGAAAAAAAGAGAGAGAGAGCAGGGAAGAGAGGGAGAGGACGCCGGAGGAGGGCCGGCGGAAGCCGCGAGGAGGCCGGCTGGGGAAGAAGGCCGCTAAAGGGGCCGACTCCCTATTTCGGCTTCCTAAGCGGCCTTCTTCCCTGGCACTGGCCCCCTCGCGACCTCCATCGTACTCTTCCTCCCTCCCCCACTTTCTCTCTCTCTCTCTCTCGTTTTGCCTCTCCCCCATCTGTTCGTTGTGTCGGTACAGGCCCAGCACGGCACGGCGCGGGCTCGTACCGAAACATTCCGCCGGAAAATCGGTACGGGGTCCGAGATCAGTTCCTCCGACCTTGCATCTAACCTTCCCCGGATCTCGCAATAGCAGAAGCCTCATGCACTACGCCACCTTTTATCCTTCCATATCTATGTGACCATAATTAGAAAACAACCTGGTGACAAACTCTTGAAGTGCAATCAAAAAAGAAAAAAGTGAAAAGGGTAAACAAAGCCCTAGTTTATAGAACCATATCTTGTCAACTAATTTTAGTCTCCAAATCCATAATAGCATGGCAAATATAGTAAAGAAATTAGTGAGACATTGGATTTGGGAAGGAAGACATGCAAAAGAAGAAATATAATATAATAGTATAAAACCTTAGATCTATGATGCAAGTATGGGAAAACAAATCTACCCTTCTAGCAAAATAAAATAAGAGAAGGTTCTCTATAATAAGAAAACATATTAAGAAACACAAAGGAAAAGAAATGGAATAAATATAAGAATTCTACTTTCACCTGATGAGAACAAGAATGAGAGCAGGAGGGAGTGTTTGAGCTTAGGGTTGCCTCCTTTGCTAAGAGAGAAGGTGGAAGATGCTCACAAAAACAGAAAGGAAAGAAAAGGACTTGATAAGCACAAACTAAATGCACTACCAGGGCGATACTTCCAAAGCGAGGTGTACCCACTGAAATTAGAAAGGCATCTTTATGAACCATTAAAAGTGGCAATGCCTTTATGCAATGTGTACCATAAAGAAACAGCCAACTTAACAAGTGGTAGCTTGGATTAGGTCCAAGACATGTTAGACCTGGCTAGGAGCTTGGGTAACGACAAAAAGCAGAGAAGAAAAGGATTTGATGCTACAAACCAAATGCATTGAGTAAGCAATACTTATTACCTACAGAGTGAGGTGAACCGACAAAACTAATAAAAGCATTTATGAGTCACTAAAAGTAATCACGCCTTTATGCAATGTGTACCCTACAAAAATGGACAATTTTACAAGCAGTTATTTGGATTAGTTCCAAAATATCAAGAATTCAAATGGTGTTAGCATGAGACATGCTGGCCAGTAGCCAACCCAGCATATACCATGCTATGCTAAAACACATTAAATAAAGAAAGAATTAACCACTTTTTGGCTCCATAATCAAGTGATAAGAAGTCCTATCAACCTGTGAAACTCGCACAATACAGGATGATACAGGCTGGCACCACTCAATGCCCGGCAATATGCAACATACTACGAAACATGCATGCCCGGCGCTAACACCAGCCTAGCATGGACCAGTGCTAAAACCTTGGTCCAAATAGTGTTGGAGGTTAGTGATGATTTGGGCTGAGGAATATAATATACTTCATATACTGAGAGTGTAAAACTAAGGATGCAAATCAGATATGGACTAAGAGATGGGGAAGACATTTGTTCTCATGCTCCAAAAATAAGTTAATGTAAGATAAATTCTATATAGAAGGAGAACATATTTAAAAAAAACTAATTTAATATATCTATCTATGTATGCACATATATAGTCTCTTTCATTTGACAAGAGCATAAAGAAAAGGCTGTCTCTTCTAACCAATAAAGAAAACATGGAAGAGAGTAACATAAAAAGAAGGAGAAGCCAATACATCAAGTGCAGTCCTGTACAAATATTAAAATTGCATGATATATACAAAGGAATATGATTTTGCTAAAACCAGCAAAGCATTAATAAATCATCAAAGGAAATTTTGCAGCAGAAGGGAGATCTATCTGGTAAAACAGCATTGAAAAATCACCAAAAAGCTATGCCTCTTGCTAACTGTTTGCTAGTAAAGAAATAAAACATGTAACCAGTTATTTAGAACCTAGAAACCATCCAAAATATTTTCTGAGATCTCCCCTAGGATTTTTTGTTTACCAACATTGTTGCAGACTTCAAACACAAGAAATTATGAACCTTTATATGATCCAGATTTAACTTAAAGAGTTTTGCATGGCCCACATAGTCTCAAAACGCTGGATTTGCTTTTGAACTGTTGATTGCAGTGAAAATCAAAAACAGTCGATCTTCCTCTTCCTTCCTCAAGATTCTGCATGCAACAACACCCATCCTTGAGGACATAATGACTATTTTTTCCCACCATGTTGTTTTCCTTCTCTGGTCTAAAAAAGCCATTTCCCGATCCCCATCACATCAAAACTTCTACAGTTGGGAAAAAAGACATGTGAATGCCAAGCACAAAGTCATTCTAGAATTGGGCATATTGAAGGTGGATTTTACAAAATCAAAGTCTAGACCTTAAAAATGTGAACTCCACAAGCGAACGCCATGAAGTTTAAGTGCATAATCCTTCTAGAGTTGGACAGTTCCTTATGATCAATACCACAAAACCTAAGTCAAGAGCCTCTTCAGAAGTGAGTGAAGGTCCAAACTCTAGGTCTAGGCATGATGTTCAGAGCAGTCTGCAGTAGTTGGTGCATAGATTAGAATAACTGATGACAATTGGCGCATAACAGAGATTAGTGATGCCTTGTTTTAGATCAAAGCAACCACCGACAATCAACATAAAGATCTAAATGAAGAGCAATAAGTGATAAGACCAAGATCGGCGGAACCGTCCCGAACCGCCCAATTCGGAGCTTCCTGAGCTGTACCGGCGGCGGACCGAGATGGTTCCAGCAACAAAACCGAGACGCCGTCACCGGAGGGGGAGAAGAAGGAAAGAGAAGAAAAGAAAGAGCAAGCGGAGGAGGGAGAGAGAGGGAGAGGGAGAAGGAGGAAGACCGGCGGAGGGTGGCGGAGGCCGGCGCCTGGGCAGCAGGTGGAGGCCACGGTCGTTTTTCTGTTTCGTTCAAAACTGAGGTCCAGTCGCTAAAAAATTTTACGATTTTTAAGTGAAGTCAGCAAATCGATTAAAAATCGTGAAACTTTTTAGCGGCCGGACTGCCATTTCGAATGAAACAGGGGAACGACCACAACCTCCACTTGTTGCCTAGGTGCCGGCCTCCGCCACCTTCTGTCGGCCTCCCTCCCTCTCTCCCCCCTTTTCTCTCTCTCTCTTTTTCTCTCTCCTGTTCGTCCTCTCCCCCACCTCCTCTGCTGTGTCGATACATGCTCGACACAGCACGGCACGGGCTCATACCGACTCGTGCCGCCGGACAACCGGTACCAGCACAGCAGACCATGGATAAGACCAATGCAACATATGGCAATTTGCACACAAACCAAAACAACCAATCATTATGAAGGATTCAACAATTAGGTGTCATTGATGTCGAGATGGCAGTGGAAATCAAGTGTCTCTACTAGTATAGATATCATAGAAACTGATGACATTAATGTACAATCAAATGTAACCAGCGATCAAGCATGCTAATATTCATCGAGTTGAAGAATGCAGATGATAAATAGACTTTGGTGATCAAGTGCTATTAGTGCGTAGGTTCCTAGTGGTTGGATGCCATGGTTCTGGTGTCTGCAATGATCATTCATGAAGGTTTCAAAGATCAAGGTATGAGCATGCGGCATTTGGAAGCCATGATTTTTTAAAAAGTGGAACGAGTAATTGACTGTTCATGTCAAGATCGCAACAATCAGAGTTGGTCGAGAGTTGGATACACAATTGGTGCCGTCGATATTGAAATCATGGTGATCAAGTACAACAATCACAAAAATCACGGCGATCAAACGATATTGAAGTCAACATTAAGGAGATCAAAAATTGCTAACGTGATAATGCAGTGACCAAACATCATTATGGAGGTCATGATAGCTTGGTGCCACAAATATGGCGATTGTGACAATTAAACAAGGTTGATGAGGAAAGTGTGATGATAGAATGTCATGGATTTGTTGAAATTCACCAATTTGAGCATCATCACTGTAGAAGTTCTATTATTGGGAAGATCAAATCCTTTTGGGAGTGTGATAATTCCCGTATTATAGGCAGGGGAAGGGTCTTTTTCCCTCCTTTAAGGAAATCCAATTGAATGTTGCCAATAGTTTCATGGTTTAAAACAGTGGTTGTCGTCCTAACATGTTATATATGCACATCCAATGTACATAGTTTATTTGTTATTTTGTTGTGATGGGTGTTTTTTTGATGTTTGTCTGATTAGAATAAAATCTTTCTAAATTCTAGTCTACATGTTGATTGAGGAATTCAAAATTTTATTCGGCTTTACCACTAGTGTCTGTTAATTTCTGATGTAATGGCTAATAAGGGTCATTATAACAGCCACTAGTGTTAGTTTTACCACTATGTCGGTACGATCAGCTATTGCTTCTATCACTCGTCCCCACATTATTTTTGTAGCAGGGCCATATTCATAATATCATATTTAACCTTTGTGGAGTATGTCCAAGGTACTGTACTTAACTCCTACAGAGTAAGTCCATAATTCTGCATTTAGACCATACTGAGTAGGTACATAGGAATCAAGTTTGGAACGGTCAAGATGTCAACATTTAACCCTCATTGGCAGGGTTCATAACATAGTTGGGTTGAGAGTTCAAACCTGATACATATCAGTGCTCTTTTTATAGAGTAATATATATATTACATTACAATTCAAAATATGATATTCCATATAAGATCAATAAACATAATAATATTCCATAAAATATTACTTCCAAGTTACACGTTTCAAAACATAGTTAACAAAATTCATAAATCATATATAAAGTGATTTACAATTTATTCGATGTTAAAAATAATATTATTTAAATGAAGAATCTATGAAAGATAGATCATACTTACTTTGCAAATATATAGACAAATCCAGATAATTTCTCAAAATTTTCTCTCAAAAATCTCCATGTATAGACTAGAGCATAATGCCCCTTTCTAGACCTCCGCTTGTCCGGATGATTGCACGCCTACATTGAATTAAGCCCAATAATAAGAAAAGGTACAAGAACTGTAGAAAGTAAAAGGTCAAAAAACTGTAGAAAAATAGGAGGAAGAGTTGAAGAAAAATAACAGGGCTGCTGTGGTGGTGTCCCAGATCGGCCAGATCTGGACAAGCCAACTGGTTGAAAAACGAAACGAGAGTCAGATTGAAGCACAGATAGCTCACTAAAGATTGATGATGATGGGTCCAGTGGTGCCTGACGAAGGTCAGGGTGGGGGCCAATACACCGATCAGCCTAGGGTTGCTCAGGACCTTACCAAGGTCGACAAGGTAACCAGGGAAGGACCCTCTGCTGGGTCCACCCAACACAACAAAGAGGATGGGAGATAGAATAGAGAGAAAAAGGAAAGAAGAGCGAGAAAGTTAGAAGAAGAGAAACTGGGAGAGTTTCTGGCGCTTGAACTAGGGTGGAGGAAGGCCGGAAGGCCGGTGGTGGCGACGGTGAGTTTCAGGCGGAGATCCTGCTTCCGTCGAATGCCTCGACGGGTGCGACGGCGATAAAAATAGAAGCATGGGTTCGGCCTGAAAAACAGGGCCGAAAGGTTCGGCGACGGTTCGAGCCTCAGCTCGCTTGCCAGGGGCTGAGCTCCGACGCATGGTCACGGGAAGTTGTCCCTATGCTCGTCCGGAGGTCTAGCAAGGTTCCCAGCTTCGAATCATGGATGAGAACGAAACAGAGGAGGCGGTGGTCTCGGCTTGATTTTCAGCAATTCTTCGCCGGAATCCATGCCGGTACCGATGCTTCTCGACGGTAAATATGGAGAGAACGATTCCAAGGGGTGGAGCTGGCGCTTACCTCGTCTCCGGCGAGAATCGGCCGCGGCCACAGTGAGGGTGGCGGGCGGCGGCAAAAATCGAGACGGACGAAAAGAAGAAGAGAGGCCTGGGGGTGCGATGCACATCCGAGACGGATGGGGCAGATAAAGCAGAGCCGAAGATCGAAACGGAGTTCGTCTCCGTCTCAAGCAGGGATTCTGCCCCGATTCTATCTGGAGCAGCCGATCAGCATCCTCTCTCCTCCGCCTTCAAGCCGGCAACCAATTCAAGGGACCGAGGATAGCTTATTTAGTACGCTCCATTTCGCACGTGCGACATCGAACTCGGCAAGTATCGTTCAAAAGGTTTGAACGTTTGATAATGAATGGCTGTGATCACTCCACATGCCTCAGCATGCACATGAGTTGATAGAAGCGTAACCGTTGCCTCGAATGCGATGTCCTGTCCGGATTTCGTTTCCGACAAGGAACCACACAGACTATGGTACAGCTCCAACGAGTCAATGTATTTTAATAATATTTTTATGAATTTTTTTTTGGTACAAAGATGTTTCTAAAAATCCAAATATATGTGTGAATACTTTCCTAAAATATATATTTATTTTTATAATCTCATATAAATACCTCTAATATAACCATTCTTCTAAAACCATTAATAAAAGTTATATTTATTTTAATTAAAAATAAAATAAAATTTTAAAATTATTTTTTTGCTTTTTATCACATTCGTCTTATAATTTCTTTTACATGTTTATCTATTAAATATATTTTACTTATTTTAATTTAAAATTATTAATTTTTTAACAATTTTAGATGGTGTATTGGTGTGGGTACAAATAAAAAAATAATAATAAATAATAAAATAGCAAAACAAATATTTTATGAGAATATATATAAATATTAATTTAAAAAAATGATATAAAATTTGATATTTAAAAGAATATTCATGTAAAAAATTTTATTTTTATATCTCGATGCTTTCTACGTGACGAACAACAGCGATTTTTTTTGTATCTCCCTCTTCACTTACCTTCGCCCTTCTGAACTCTCCTCTCTTAGGGCTCATTTGGTTCGCAGGAAAAGAAGGGGGAAAATTGTGGTTCACGGAAAGTAATAAAATGCCTCTTATTTGGTTGGAGTTTTTAAAGGAGAGAGAT
>JAOXJJ010000359.1:2007713-2022632 GCA_025769935.1 Phoenix roebelenii | reverse complement strand
AAAAGGGGGGGGGCGGGGGGGGGGGGGGGGGGGGGGGGGGGGGGGGGAAGAGCGGTTGAAGCAAAGATTTGGGGGTTTTTATAAGCTGAACTAACTCCATTAGTTGAACCATCTTGATTTTGTGATTGATGCCTAGTTTGGGTCGGTTTGCTATGGATCAAACCGTCTAATTCGGATTGATTCGGCAAATACTGGTTGATATTTTTCTCAACTGTTCTAAGAAGTCTTAAAGTTTAATTTGCCCTTTTGCTTTGAGGGAGCGAATGAATACAATTTTCCATAGTAATAGTTTCAGTAGTACAATGGCGGGACAGTATTGACTTAGAGGAAGACTGGGTTTTCTTGCCTGCTTTCTACTTGCATTACTTCCGAGATTTGTAACCAATAGAAATGATGAAGTGCAATTCAATGGAATGAATGCATAAGTAGACATTGGAAGGGATTTTTGTACTTTCTTAAATCTGGTTTCAAGCTTTAGACTGTTGTGTAGACTTGAAGATGTGGATCTCATTTCTGTTTAAGTAATTTATAGTTTATCTATATGAGACTTGTGGGGTTCTGCGAAATTAATAGGATTCTGGACTTCAAGATCAGGATCTCTGTCCTCTGTCATATCTTGGTTATAATTAATTGCTATTGATCCTTCCTTTCTTTGTGTAATGTACAAACTTGTAACAGCATAGTATTAATTTCTTTAGTGTTAAAGAACATTCTTGGGGACCAACTGGTCCTTCATTTCTTTCTTCTGATGTATGTATTTCGAGTTTATTGCACGAGTAATCATCACCCTTTTTTTGGGAGAGAAGGGAAAAGAGCTTTATTGTTGGATTGCTGTCTTTCATGAAGTAATTTTTTTCTTATAGAATGTTTTGATTATTTTCATGTCTTTCACTAGTTGTTGTGGATGAATTGGAGCTACTTCTGGAATTTGTTAAAGGTCATTTGGAACCAGTCTCCTTACCAGATGTTTATATGATGAGTCCTTTCTTTACTGTCTATGATGTCGAAATAGCATCTAGTAGTTAAGCTCGTTGGCTGAAAGCACAGTGCCCAGTACATGGTTGACCCCAAATGTTGCTAAAGTTCAAAAACCTCCCCCACAGATCAATGCCCTGTTTGGATGAACGACCAGCTTATTCCTGTGATACACGTGTGAGGAAATGAGCTTTAAGGATGAAGAGAATTGGAACGTTGTGGGTGTGAATTGTTTCTGCAATCCCAAGATATTCAGGATAAGAGAAACCATGAATTCCATTTTGAGTGGATTCAGTGTCCTGCAACTCTGAGATATCCAGGATATCAGAGAAACCATGAACTCCATTTAGGATTCAGGAAGCAATGGCCACCGCCTTCTCCTCCCTTTTCTTTTTTAGGAACTCCCATGCTCTGGGGAGGTTGTGTCATAAATAGAGTAACCAAACATCCAAAAAGTCCCTCCATTCAAAATTTGGTGACTGCCACGGTTGTATTTTTAGGCAAATTTATTTGCATATCTGGGTGATTTGGATTTGGGAATCAGATAATTGGGTGTTGAATGGAAATAAATATGTTAAACTATGAATAACTTATAAGGCATTGTTAATTGGTTTCGATTGTGAATTTCTCTGTGTTGCGAAGCTATTTATGACGGGCAGTTAGGGAGATCGTCAGCAAGCTATTTATTTCTTCTTCCAGGTCCCGACTTGCAATAATACTGCAGATAAAGTGTTTGTTGTCTGGGTAGATGGGGAGTAACAGCACTCCGCCATCAATTAGGTTGTGATAGAGGAGTTTGGCATATCAATTTGAGCTCGTTTGGTTTATGGAAAAAGGAGGAAAATTATGGTCAACGAAAAAGTAAAAGTTGTCTCTTGTTTGGTTGGAGTTTTCAAAAGAGAGAGGCGAAAAAGTTGTATTTCCATGAGAATATAATTTTCACGTCTTATGAAAAAGTCTTTCTAATGATAAATATGAAAAAATTACTTTTCCATGAACCGGAAATCAAAACATTTTCATTTTTTCTTAAAAAGGTCTCTCAATTATCCTTATTTGATTCGAAGTATTAAAGACTTAATTTTTATTAAGAGTATAATAGAAATTACACATAATTTTTTTTGGAAAGTGGATGGTTAACCAAATATAAGCATTCTGTAAATCTGTCACTTCCTATGGTCAATCAAATATACAAAAAATACTTTCTCAGGCATCTTCTTTTCGGAAATCTGCTTCTCAGGAATCATATTCCTATAAGGAAAAATGCTTTCCGCGAACCAAACGAGCCCTTTGTTTTTCTTGATTCTCTTTATTTTCATCTCTAGATGCATCTTTCCGATCAAAGTATTTATTTGAAAGGATTTTTTTTAATTCATTTCAATTGATATTTGGTTATTCATGAAGCACAATAATCCCCTGCCAAGTATAATCCATCAAGTTCAAATCACGTTTGATGCACACAGTAAGTGTAGCAGTTGGGTTAACAAGCCTCAGGACTCTGGATTCACTCTTATTGAAACCATACAACAATATTAATACACTAAGATCTCTCCCTATTATCAGAAAGAATATATGTTATGAAACATTCCTTCTCCTGCGTAAGGTGCCCCTTGTGAGGCAAAATCTTCTGTTCTTTGTATGTTGACAGAATTGGTCATCCACAACAATGAAATGTTAACAGCCATGCAAGCCACAGGGTAATTTAGAAGGACATGAGGACTGCTGTCCATCTACCACGTCTCATAATTAGGTTGGCCTTCATCTAAGAGGGAACCTATGGGGTCTCTCCAATGACCTTGCACCGGGTGATGGAGGCCTACACATACTTCTTTATGGTGTCTCTCGCGAGTCGCCTGAATTTTTTAGGGCCATTTAAGTCAATTGAAGGGAAAAAGGAGTTCATCTTAATCAAAATGGACAAAATTTGAAATCAGGGTTCCACTGTCATGCAAGTGGGTTTGGTGGGATCCAACATTTCTGTTTGATTAGTTGAGGGTTGCTCTCTTGGATGACATCGACGTTCGTCTGTTCTATAAAATTGTGCTTCATTTGAAAACCATGTTTATGAGCTGCTGCATAGATGTGATCTGACCTAATACCGTGTCATATTCTTTTTCTGACATACGTATTGCTTGTCCTAGTCAACGTGTAACATGTGGAAACAAGTGTCGTGTAATGCATGTCTTGTACCGACACCTCATGGTCTTCTTTCTTTTCTTGTTTTTTAGATCTTTCAGGCATAATTTCGTTTCACTATATGTGAATCCGTTGTGCTTTTAGGATTACTGGCAGTGGCAAGAACCCCTCTTTATTATTGAGAAACATGGGTAAGCATGTTGTTGCCGGCATCCTAATCCTCTTTGTGACTGAAGCATCACTTGTTGCTTCTTCTGCTTGCCCCATCTATCCACCTCTCCGGTCACCGCCACCATCTCCGCCGCCGCCACCACCAATGTTCTTACCTCCTCCACCACGGGAGATTTCGATGCCACCTCCTCCAGGAACACCGAAAATGTACCCACCACCAGTGCTAGTGCCACCATCAAAACCAGGGGTCTTACCTCCGCCACCCTCAGAGATTTCTTTACCACCTCCTCCTAGAACACCAAACATGCATCCACCACCAGCATCACCACCGAAGCCAATAGTCTTACCTCCACCACCATCACAGTTTTCTTTACCACCCCCAGGGTCACCAAAAACATATCCGCCACCACCAAATTCCAGAGTCTTACCTCCACCACCCTCCGAGATTTCTTTACCACCTCCTCCAAGAATACCAAATATGAACCCACCACTAGCACCACCAAAGTCAAGAATCTTACCTCCACCATCATCAGAGATTTCTTTACTATCCCCTCCAAGAACATCAGAAACATATCCGCCGCCGCCGCCGCCGCCACTATCACAGATTTCTTTCCCACCTCCAGCGATGCCACCAAAAACATATCCACCACCAGCACCACTACCAAAGCCGAGGTCGTGCTCATCTCCACCGTCACCACTGAAGCCATGGCCGTGCCCTTGTTCAGAAGTAGTGCATCGCCCCCCTCAAGCGACGCCAATTTGGATGCTGCTCCGTGCTTATGCACCGCGATGAGGCCAAGCTTCTAATTAACAGTACTATATATTGCCTTTCCTATAGCTTTTGAGCTACAAGTAGGTCGTGGAAAGCGCATACCATCAAGAGTACCAGTGTCCCGCCCAGGAAAAGCTATTACTTCCATGTTTATCTAGATTAACTTGCGAGCGTATGCGATGCCCAACCAGAATGCCTGTGTGATATCTGGTTTTTGATGGGAAAGCTTGAAAGTGCTGCAGGATTTGACAATGATAGACTGCACAATTACGTTTTTTGCAGATGAAGTGCAATAATTGATAACACTCATAACAGTATGTTACAATATGTTAATCTAACGCTAAGGAAGGCTTGGTGATATCTTTTGGTGGCAGACGGGTAAGAAACATTTGGTTAGACAATTAATTTTTTCAGCATTGATTCATTGAATTTAACGATTGAGATCACATGTATTACCAAGCGAAAACATCATTCTTAATTTTTTGGTAATCAGTAATAGCATTGATTTTCTGTTAGGATACATCTAAAATTGATTTTAGTATGCAAATTAAGTAATAGCAATATTATTTTGCTGAAGTGAAATTTAATGTTTTGAGTTGCAGATATGATGAAGGTTTTGAAAATTAAGTATAGAAATTATAACATTCTCATTTAAAGCGAGAGAACGACGTCATGGCTATTTGTATTTGAAAATTAAGTAATAGCAAAATTATTTTGCTGTAGACAGTGTTCGCATGGGTGACAAGCGGGCCCCTGTAACTAATCAACGCACATTGAGAACGAAGTGGGCATGGTGGTGGTGCAATGAAGCTTCCTTTTAAATATATAATTTAAGTTTAATAAAAATAAAATTATATTGACATATATTTAATATAAAGTGAAGTGATGGCTGGTTTCATATGGTGCTGGTAACTCAAAGAAATTTCTGGTTCTATGTAAAAGGACTTAGGAAGGCTTGAAAGTCCGTAACTTTGGGACTTAGAAAGTAATTTGAGGTTTAATAAGGGATTTGTCAATTACATTTTTTTAAACATAGTTCGCATTAATTGAAGTCGGTAACGCGCTGCCGTTTCCTCGCCCCGCACCCCCCCCATCGTGTCCATCAGCTCAGCGGTGGACCAGGTCCACATGAAAAGAAGAAAGAGGAGGGAAAACGGACTCCTTTCGAACCCGCTGGATCTCCCGCTTTCTCCTTCAACCCTAGCGCGAAACCCTAGCACGGAGACGGGGGGCCTCCCATCCCACCATCTCTCTCTCAGCCCCCTCCTCCCTTCTCTAGATTTTTCCTCTTCTTTTC
Organism: Phoenix roebelenii; assembly: GCA_025769935.1. NCBI lineage: Eukaryota > Viridiplantae > Streptophyta > Magnoliopsida > Arecales > Arecaceae > Phoenix > Phoenix roebelenii. Next base: position 2,017,284 of record JAOXJJ010000359.1, on the reverse strand, counting down.
TACGCTCTTCCCTTCCGCGATCTCGCCCCGCTTCGTCCGTCGTCTCTTTCTATCCAGGAAGAAGTTTTCATTCCTCATGCTATTCTTGGTCGCTTCGCTGAAAGTTTCGATTTTGTCCGCTGGGTTTCGCTACTCGAGGCTTGGATCTTGAGGTCTTGGAGCGATTTCGACAGTTCCAGGTGGCAATTGTTCCTGTGCCTCTTCGAAGGTTCTTGCCTCAACGTTCGGGACTTTTGCTCTCGGTTGTAAAGAAGACTTCTTTTTGTCGGTTCTTAGAGCGATTTCGCTCTCATGCCCTCGAAAAACCATCTTTCCTCTCGGGTTTCGATGCTAATGTCGTTCTCTTGTTGAAAGATCGGAATTTTCGCGAGATTTCGCTACGGGAGGTTCGGTCCTTGAGGTCTCGCAGAGATTTTGATAAGAAGATTGGATATCTATCTAGCTGCTCTTAATTTATGGTAAGAATCTTGGAGCTCATTGTTAGCTGGACTCCCACTGATAATAAGTTATCCTTTGCCTCTGCTTTAAGATTCTTGTCCCAAGGTTTGGAATTTTTGATCTCGGGAAGAAGAGTTCTTGTTCTGCGTTCTTGGAGCGATTTGGGTCTCTTCCCTTTGTCGAGCCATCTTTCATCATGGGTTTCGATGCTACTGTGTTTTCCTGGCGAAAGATTGATTTTCTGCTGAATTTCATTGCATGAGTTTCAATCCTTGAGGTCTTGCTGTGAGTTCAAAGGAAAAGATGATAGATTTATCTGTGTTTTGTTGCAAGTGTTTTTTTTTTAACTGGATTTTGTGGCAAATATCTTGTAGTTCAGCATTTTTTTTTTTGCTTAAATGTAGTTCAGCATTAGCTGCATTTCTGGCTGGTAACAATTTAGGGCACGTTTGGTTCGCGGGAAGAGGAGGGGAAAGTACGGTTAACGGAAAAATAGAGAAATGCCTTATATTTGGTTGGAGATTTCAAAGAAGAGGGATGAAAAGTAATTTTATATGAGAAAGATAAATCCATTGGGACATGAAAAAGTTCAATTCTCACTGATTGGGAATTGGGATTTTTTTTTTCTCAAAAATGCTCTTAAGCTTTTAGATAGAATGAGATAAGGTCTTTCTTTTTATTAAGAGAATAATAAGTGTTTTGCACAACTTTTTCAGAAAAGTAGATGCTTAACCAAACATAAGCCATTATAAAATATGCCACTTTCTTATGATTAACCAAATATGCAAAAATCACTTTCCTAGGTATCATATACCTAAGCATCATCTTTTCAGAAAAAATATTTCAATGAGAAAAAAATCTTTCCGCGAACCAATCGAGTCCTTAAGGATTTTATCTTGATGCTCCAATGTGGATCCCTGGTGGACAAGTATTACACATATTGCTTTCTAGTTTGACTGGGCCACCGCTGAGCTGGTGGAGCTGGTCCCCTTTCCTCTAATCCCTTACTTGAGCCCAGCAATGGCTTTCGAAGCTTACAATTGGCATCTTACTTTCCCACTTCCTAGGCTTCCCTTTGGTCTTCATTGTGCCCACTGGGCTCTCAGACCTTGGTGAGATCATTTACAGTTCTAGGATGCCAATTTTTCGGATATCTCGACTCTTTGGGTGTTATTCCTTTGTGCAAATTTAGAATGTTGCTTCGACGTGTCATAAGCTAGAAGCCCGAAATTTTTCTTTTTGTGTCACGAATGCTGCAACTTTTTTTTTTCTTGGTAATGTTACACTTTTTCGTCGTGATGTTAACGATTGATTGGCAAACCAACCCTCTATTTTGACGCAAGAGATGCAGTGAGGTGAGATCTTTGGCTTGTGGTGGTGTACTTCTTGAGTTTAGAATTGGTCGTCGGGCCGCCGTCAAGGGCACTAGAATCGAATTCCCTTGGTTTCTTGGCGTCGGCATTGATCAATGTGAAATAAATTTTCTCTTTATTCATTTATTTCTCTTATGTTAGATGCTGCTACATTGGAAAACTAGGAATTAATTCTTGTTAGATTGGAATAGTTTGAAATTGCTTTGCTGGTAAAGTTGAGGCTGACTATACGTTGTATCTTGATGCTCTTTGCTCTGTTCATATAATTATTCCTTTTTTTTTGCATGGGACACAGGATTTCATTTGTGCTTATATAAGCAGACTGAAAAGAGATATTTGCTATGTTCTTTAATATTGTATATTATTGTTCCCTCCATTGCTATTATGTTAAAAAAAACCCTGTGCGATGATTGACTTCTCCACTATCTAGCAACCAATTTTCTTGTTTCAGGATTCTTCCCTGGGGTGGGCGGCATGTGTGTGGGAGACCCGGGCTTTCTTTTTTTTTTTTTTTCATTTTTATCCTAAAAGGACCCTTATTCTATTTCTATATTCCTTTCCTTATAGATCCGAGATCTAAATTATTAGACAAAAATAGGAAATAGATCCATGGGTTCAATTCCTTTTTATAGAACTCGTACTTCAAGGAAATATTAGATAGATGTCTATAAATGAATTCTCTCATTATTCATTATTTCCGGGTCTTTTCGTTGCATTCACTTACAACAAGAAAGAACCTCCACTGTTTGGTGCAGCACACGCATATGACGTGGACACAAATATACCTGTGTACGTATAGAAGTATACATGTTAGCTGTACATGTGGGTTAGGTACATGCATAGATGCACGTTTTGTATATGCTACAAACACACATATACGCGTATACATTTGTCACTTGTCTCTACATGCATGCGTGTGGAGAAGCTTCTTGTAGATGAAAGATTGTCTATAATTGAGTTGGTTTTGTGTGACATGTATTTCATTTCCTAGAGGCTCTCTCCTATCTATGGCCTTTTAAGTGTTGGAGGTAACATTTTTATCTTGCTTCGTTGAACTAGGATAGTTTCATTAGGGTGGAGGCATATGGGAAAGAGAAAGTAATGATTAATTAATTGGACTTTGTTGAGTGCATATGGCTTTCAGAGAGTGAGGAGTGATGATATATTTTCAGCAAAATATAGTGGAAGAGGGTATTTGGGGTATGCATGTGCAATTTGGAAGGGGGGAAGCTGATGTGTATCTATGAGTACCATGCCTATTTAGCCAAATTTAAGTGTTTTTGATGTGTGTGACATATAGAATTGTTAGAGGTAACTTGAGTAATTAAAGCAAAGGGAGAGGGGGCTCGGTTCTGAACTGGGTCGACTCGGTGAGAACCAGTTCGAACGGAACCGGCTGGTTTTGAACGGTTCTGGCCAGTTTCGATCGGTTCGGAACCCGTTTCGACCGGTTCGAGGCCAGAACCGATTTTAATGGGCGAATCAATCCGGTTCCCCACCGGGTCGGCTTGGTACGGGCCAAACCGGACGGTTCGGTCGGGTTTGGCTTACCTTTCTCTCGAGAGTTTTCCGAGCTGAAGAGGGAGTGCTCTCTCAATTTTTCTGAGCTAGGGAGGGGAACCGAATCAAATGCTTGAACTATGCTAGTCCCCGAACGGTTTGGTTTAGTACTATGGCTGGTTCGGCATGTTTCGGCAAACATTGTAGTTATCCATTGAATAACAAAGCCTGTTGATTAATTTTGTTGTTTACCCACTAGTTTTATAGCAATTCTCTCAGTTGTATTCATTACTAGAAAGAACTATCATACCTTTTACTTTCTCTTTTGTATTGAAAATTCTACCAAGTGCGTGACAAACAATTTAAGTTTTCATGAAATTGAAAATTTCCATTAGCAAAATCACTCCAAAGTGGAGAAGTTGGGACTCTTAACTAGTTTGCTTCCGAGATAACTATGCAGAGTACTTGCTGACGGTGGCATGAAACTTTTCATCAACAGCTAATAGAGTATCAAAAGGCACAATTTGCTGGGTAGAAGGCAAACTTTTCTTGTATAACAAGTGCTGTTGAGAGCAAGGTCTGACGAATCGGAACGTACTGGCCGGTTCGGATCGGTCCGGCCTGTAACCGGTACGCTGGAGCAGTAGAAACCGGTATGGGCCAGTTCTGTATCGGAGACATGTGGCCGCCATCAGAGAACCGCGGAGGGGCGGCAGAGGCCGGGGGGGCGGTGGAGCTCGCGGGGGCGCGGCTGAGGCTGAGGCCGCGGCCACGCCCCCTGTTTCGAATCGCCGTGCCCCCGCGGGCTCCACCGCCCCCCGGCCTCCGCCGCCCCTCCGCGGCTCTCCGATGGTGGCCATAGGTCTCCTCCCTCCCTCTCTGCTCTGCGCTCTCTCTCCTTCTCTTCTTCTTCCCCAACTCCGGCGGGGAAGAGCCGGCCGGTTCCAGTACGAACCGGAACCATACCGGTCCGATAGGCGGCTGGTACGCCTATTGGATCCGGTACGGCGAACCTCGGTTGAGAGAATATAGGATTATGAGCCTTAAATGCAATAAAAGGTCATATGAATTTCTCATCCCATAGAGATTTTGAAGACATTGCTTCTTATGGGTGGTTTGCATAAGTGCTTGCCAGACATCTCAATATCTCTTCATTTATGTAACTACTTCATATATCATTGACACGATTGATAACGATTTGCTTAAGTAGTTTGAAATAAATGCTGTTCTCTTCTTTTGCATCTCCTGAATCAGATGATTTTGCATCTCGGCAGTTGTTTCAGCAGCATGTGGGATCAAGGATGAGTAATGGTATTAACATATATGTCACATTAGCTTTGATGATTATAATTGCTTATATTTTTCCTTTTGATAGTTGAGGAGAGTCAAACTACACATGAATAAAGGCATTTACAATCATCAGCAGACTATAATTGTTTCTGAGAACAAAAAAGAATACTTATTTACTCCATATTTTTTTCAAGTTTCCTATAACATCACCAACTTTTTTATGCAATAATATATGTCCGTGTAATCCTACAATGATGATCATTATGAATGGTGTCTCATAAGTTGAAGCTAGTCAACCATCAATAGTAACTGCTCTATTTTGTGAAATATCAAAGCAAACATAGTATTTTTGCCCTCTTAAGATTTACTTATCTAACTATATTATAAAAGAGAGTTTAAATTTAGAATATTGCTTTTTTCCTTTGGAGCATGTTCGTCATCAATTTCCCTACCTATTGTTTTTCTTGCCTTTTATTTGGAAGGGCAATACTTGTGAGATTTTCCATATCAGTCAAAATAATATCCGCTAATTACATGTATTTGTTTATATATGCCTAAACGATCCCTTATGATTCAACACCATTATAGATTGATATTAAAAAACTGGAAAAAAACTACTCATTTCACAATGCCTTCCATATACCTCCTATGGGATCTCTCATCATCTTTCCTTTTTTATATAAAGAACAAACAACATTGAACATGCTATTTTCACAACCAAATACCTAGTACAAAATCTTAACTTTGGAATTTTATAATATTTATAAAAAAGAGAAGATTATTATTTGAATTCAAGAAGGTTCAAACACATCTTTATTAGGTACTTTATTTTCATTTTGTGTATAATACAATTCACAACACATATAAAATAATAAAAGAGTTAAATATTTTTACATTCTCTATCTCTTTGATTCATCCCATCTGATTCTTTCTCGGTCAGATATACATTCCAGATATTAACCGAGTACCTATAATTCTCTGCATAGTTGTTACTGCTGGATTCAAAAATGAAAGTCAGATTGGAAATGCCTATGGTAAGCTTGCGTTATTTATGTTTTTTTCTTCGCTTTTTTTAATTCTTCACTAAATAGTTCTTCATGTTTGGTTTAAGAAGTCAATGGAAAGTATTTGTAAGATTTGAAGTCACTTTATTTGCATTTTTCTGGAATTCAAGTCATCAGGGGTACTTCATGTTCTTTTAATTGGCAATTGTCTGTACTTTACTGCTCATATTGAATCCTTGCATATTCTATCCTTCCTGTTGGTCATTAACATACTCATCAAATAACTATCAAACAGAAGAAAAATCTGTTTATGACACTGCTTTCTTCTTCTATAATTATCTTCATACCTAGGTTGTGCCTTTTTTATTTCACTTGAACAACTTAAACTTTTAAGTGGCTGAATGTGGAAAATAGAAATTAAAACAATGGTCTGCCGTACAGCCCCATATGGGGCGTACCATATTGTACCGGAAGAAAACTGGTATGAAAATCAACTTTGAGTCAGTACACGTCCCGTACCACCCCATACCAAAATACCACCTTGTACTGAGGCATACCGGCCTGTACCGAGGTGTGTACCAACCTATACTGAAGTGCACCGACCTGTATCGAGGCGTACCAAGATATAGATTGAGAAAAATGGGTAGAAAGGTATTTCAGTACATGTTGCGTACTGTACTGTACCGTGCTAAACCGATAAGGTACCTATATAGTATCCGATACTAAGATTGCAGTTCTTTAAGAAAACCAATGACTAAATCACTTCACTAGTACCTCTACTATGGTGTGGACATGGTAAAGGCAATCTGAAATGATTGATCAAATTTGAGCAAGAGAAATTTGGGATCTGCAATTTTTCTTTATGTCGCAATAGTTTTCTATAGTTTGCTACTAATCAAGGTTTTAAATGAGCACATATTATACAATATGAGATGCAATGTGAAGGAAGACTGTAGTATGATTAAGTGTATCTTGACTGCAATGTGACATCCAACGAAATTCTTGCTTAGTTAAACTCATTTTTTCATGGCATATACATCCAACTCAGCTTTAGACTACAGAGTCAGTTTTCCAGATAAATTGACTTGTTTGCAGCTGGTATGATATATCAAATCTCCTGAAGATGAAATCTGGCTGTTCATATGGTTCACTGACTTCAGTAGTCATAGTCGCAGATGAGTACCCTCCTGGAAATCATGCATCTGCATAGCTACACTTAAGTAAGATAGTTATGCATATTGCTAGACCTATTAAAACTTGTTTCTCTGCCTTATCTATATAATGACTATGAAGTAATTGTGACTTGCTTCTTGGTATATTCTAATTGTCACCTTTATTTCTTCCTAGTCAATCAAAAAAATAAACCGATAAATCATATAACATACATCCATACTTGCATTTGAATGACCCTCACCTTGATTTATATTTTATACTAGTATACTTATGCAAGAAGTGCTGTTGTGATAATTTTGTTGGTGACAACATTTCTCATGATCCCAAAAATGCTTCTGGCCTGAAAGAGCCACTGGATCCCTGACCTCAGCTTTGCTATTCTATCTTTTGCTGGTTGAGATCATATATTTGTCTGCTTACTGTTCAAGGTTGATCAAGGTGGTTGGCTCCGCTTGTCTTTGCAGCAGCCTTCCTCATTATGTATGGCATTATGGCACCATGTTGCGGTATGAAGTCCAAGATGCAAAGCGATGTCTCAATTGCCTGGTCATGAGCCTTGATCCTGGCTTAGGCCTGGTTGGGGTCCCCGGAATAGGCTATGTACACTGAACTGGCCAGTCAAGATCCGCCGTACCGGTACTGGTCGGCATACCGGTGGCGGCTCAGACCGGTCCGGACCGGTCCCGGACCGATCTCGTACCGGTTCTTCAACAATAAACTACCGGTACCGGATTTCACGCTGATCCGGTACCGATCTTAGGCCGTACCGGTACGTACCGGCCCGTACCGGCCGGTACGGATCGGTATGGCAGACCATGTGGCCAGTGGTGTTTTTATTTCTTCTCCCACTTCATAACCAACGTCCCTGCCATCCACACTGTTGTCATTTTTGCATCCACACTGTTGTTGCCATCCAAGGTCTCAACGGCCTGGATCATGATCCTTGGTCCTGGCTTAAGCCTGGTTGGGGTCCCCGGAATAAGCTTTGTGTACACTGTACTGGTCGGTGGTGTTCCTCATTTCTTCTCCCACTTCATAACCAACCTCCCTGCCATCCACTCTTTTGTTGTCATTGTTGTGTTTCGCTGTGTTGCAAGGTATGGATACAGAGACCTTCACGGGAAAGATAGCTTTGAGAAGATGCTGTTTGATAGCCTCACCTTTTATGTTCAAATGGAATCCATGATGGATAATACTTTTATTCAGTAGAGAGTAGCTTATGCAAGCAGCAACAGAACGAGAAGCCAATGTTTCTGCTAAACACTCATCAACACTCGATTCCATCGTTCCTGTCAAATCTTCATGGTGGAGAAACCGTCAGGTTAGATGATGAAGTCGAGCACAACATTTACTGTGGATGATGAGTTAAAATTTCTGAATGAGTGTAGGGATGCTGCGGTGGCGCACATGCTGGGGAACACAATCGTGGGTGCTCAAAGGGATTTGCTGTTTGTCAAAAAAAAAATGCTATCAATTACATAAATGCATTCCCTAGGATTTATAGGGAGAATATTGTGATGTTCAATGCTCCCCATGAGAGTCTATTAAATGTTTGGCAGATATTCTATGTATAGATCATCTGACTGACAATGTGTATGTGTTTTGGCATGCTTTTGAGTGAGAAATCTGAGCCCTTCTTTTCTGCTGGGTTGATAAAATGTTCAAATTATATAGTAACATTTTGAGCAGTAGCTACTTATACTGAATGAAGTGAAGGGATGAATGAAAAACAACTTTATTATGGTAAGAGGCATGGAGGACCAATCTCTATGCCAGAACAAGCAAGCATTATACAAAATACATGATGATCTTACATTCATACATATGTATCAAAACAATTGGGCTGTAAAATTCTCCCCTGCGGTGCACCACCTGACATAGCCAACTTCTGGTGTCTGCATAATTATTTGACTTTGTTATCTGATGATTTACTAGAGCAAAAATATTTACTTTGTTGCAGACTCGCACACTTATTATATGCTATCAGGGCTACAAAGTACAAAGATCCAGAGCTGGTTTGATAACCGGTTTCTGTTCAAGCTCATTCAATTTTTTTTCAAAAAAAGAAGAGTGGGATTCAAACTGCATCTTAAGTCTTTGTTTGTAAAAGAGCAAGCTCAAACAATGTTCAGCATGCATAAAGTTCAAATCAACCAAGTCCCTCGAATTCAGTTTGTTCAAGTGGCTCAAGGTGTAAGTCCGAGCAGGGACTGCAGGGTATGGCAAAGCTTGGTCCATGACTGAGGTTGAACATGCACGTAAAAAAAGTTGGCATAACGTAGCAAAATAAAACAATTGGATCACCCAATCAGGCACCTCGCCCGCACAAAAGTAATCCAATGCAATAAAATCAGAGCATAAAAATCCAGTTTATGTATGTGTGGTACATGAGCTGGTCAAGCTCATGATCATAGTCTCAGAAGAACATTCTCTTTATTCTTTTCTTTCGCTGTCTTGCTTCATGAGATGAATTTTGATGGATTGATCTTATCTTGCCCTTCTATAGGACAAGTATGATGATGAATCTGTATTGAACGGAGGACCTGATCATAAACAGCTTGCAAGGACCTTAAAGCTAATTTTTGCATCCCGTTTAAATTAGCCTATATCAAGACGTAGAAACTGTTCCAAATGCTACTTTCATTCAATATGCTTCATCCTGTCGCGGTTCTATATCCTTCGCACTACAACATAGTGTCTTCCGTAGGGAAGTTGCTGTTAGCCTAGATGCACAAATATAATTGATAAATTAAATATTTATAATATTTAAAAATAATAAATAAGAAGAATAAA
>JAOXJJ010000359.1:1996774-2007613 GCA_025769935.1 Phoenix roebelenii | reverse complement strand
GATGTCTGGAACGTGGTGCATGCCTTGCAGAGTAAGGATCTTCCCAGAGGTAAGTGTCAGATCCACTCGTCCCACTCCAAGCATGCACGTCACAGCATTATTACCCATGGTCACAGTTCCTCTACATGAGATCTGATAAGATGAAAACCCGGAGTGATCAGAACAAGCATGTATACTAGCTCCGTTATCAATCTACCAATCAAGTGCTAATTGTGTCATGTTAACTTCAGGTATGAAGGAAACAAACTTGATAGCAGTCTCAGAGGAGTCAGCCCCACAGGTCACCATGTTGGCCTGGGCACTAGAAGTGGCAGGACCCTTACTTCTAGGTTGACCAGGAGTAGTGATCTTGTAAAAGCATTGGTTGGCCATATGGTTGGTCCGACCACAGACAAAATAGCAACGAACAGATTCTCCTTCTTTCTTTTTCTTCTGATTCTGAGAGAAGTTGGGTTTTCTGTTGTTGGGTTGAAAGGAGTTTCTATGGTTGAATGATTTCTTCTTGAAGGACTTGTTATGGTTCGGATGGAAAGAATGATTCTGATTTTTGGATTTAGGCTTGGATTCAACATTGTTGACTTTGGGCAAAGGATTGGAGGAGTAGAATTTTTCTTTAAGGCGATGTTGTTCTTCAATCCTAATAGAATTTAGGACTTGGATTAGAGACAGATCACCTTGGGTGTGGCTCAAAGTCTTGGTAAAGTTTGACCAGGTAGAGGGAAGTTTGTCTATAAAGCCTATCGAAAGGGCTCCTAGGATTCTATGAAGACAGTGGTAGTTGGTTTTTTCTGGAGTCCTAGTGGAGGAGGCAGCATTAGAAGGAGCAGGGTTTGGGTTGTTGTGAGTAGAAGGTCGTGAAGCAGATCGGTTAGACCCACCAATGGCGGAGATCAAGCCTAGGGTGGTGAGCCAGAACCACATTTGATTCTGCCACCTTTTAAAGTTTTGATCATCAAACTTTTCAGGTTTAGCACTAAGATTTTTAGATGTGTGGGAAGCCATTAATTTGTAGCTTAACACAGTTTTGACACCTGTGGAAATGAGAAGGTTTATGTCAAATTATTGCACTGATATTTAATTTGAACTTTAGATGTCTAGTTGAAAAATCTAAAGAATAACATCCAAATTAGCTCCAAATCGATGGTGGAGCACTTGGCTCCCTTAAGTATCAGCCTTTCTTATGCACGTATGCCTTTTTGACAAACTTTTCTTAGACACCATTATTCAATAGATAATTTCACTAGATATCGTTCAATTTTATCCTAAGTGCAATATTAAGCTAGCTCCTATGGATTAACCAATTTTCGAATTTCCGTTTGAATGGAATCTGGAGATTACTCCGTGAGGAGTCTAAATGAAGGTATTAATAAACCTTTTGGAGGTTAGACAATCTAATATTTTGCTTGAAAAATTAAGTACTAAAGTAAAGCTAGCATAAATGTGTAACAACTAAAATATAACAATTTACAATTATGTAGCAAAATATATAATAAATATTACAATTTAAAATCTAGTGCTAGCAGTATATAAATTTTTCTGGATTGTTAGCCTAGATGCACAAATATAATTGATAAATTAAATATTTCTAATATTCAAAAACAATAAATAAAAAGAATAAACTAGCAAATAATTAACTTGATAATATAATAATAAAATGAAGAAAGAGATAGAAGATGGGGTGTGGATCGAAGCATGCTGATGCACTGTCCCAGGAGAGTTTATGCCCCCCATGCACGGGTCTGCTGGCACAGATCTCCTAGAGATACGACGACCCAATATAGAACCATGTCTTTCTCGTCAGTGCACCTCCAGGAAAGAAAGAAGAGCACGTTCACGCTTGCAGATAGCTCAAAAGAAACTTAGAAAAATTATGAGGACAAGAAAAATTTTCTTTATTTCTTTTCTCCCCAATGATCCCTAGAGCTCTTTTATCTAAACTCTTGGAATAGGGAGAAGATAAATTTTGATTGTGTTTGAAATGATCCCTAGAGCCCTTTATATAGGCTCAGGCTCGTCAAAAGAAGAAGATTCCCCTCCGGCGGATTGATGACGCATCTTTTTGTGCTCTTTTGATTCTTCGGCTTATTATATTTTGGCCGTTCATGCTTCCTTCCTTCTTCGAGGGGCCTTTCGATGCTTGCTCTTGTGCTGGACGAATGACACTTGTCATGATTTACTTTCTTTGAGAATTTTTCCATGTTTGCTCCCTTGCTTGTGCACGGATGCTTGCCACTTGGTCGTTGACTAATTTAGTTTTCAAAATTTTAAAATATTTAATTTAATTCAACAGTTGCATCTTCAATTTCTAACTTTTTTGAGCCAAAGATTCTCTCTCGTTGCATTAGAAGTAGTAGCATATTCTACGTTGCTTTTGAAATAACGATGCAGAACGCTACTTTATCACATTAGCAGCAGCAGCATATTCTAAAACACCAAAGCAGCATCCTCCCTTACTGTACTGAAACGGCAGCATATTCTACCTTGACTGTGAATTCAGCAATGAACATTGCTTCATGGTGCTCCAAAGTTTTGCTCATTTTTTTTTTTTAAATCTAAATGGCATGAGATATTTTGATGGACAATCATGGTCCCGGGCTCCTCGTGTGTTAAATATATTAAATGACTAATGACGTCCTGTGGAAGAACGGGGTTGCAATAGTGCATGCCGATAACGGCATCACATAGATAGCCGCACATGAAAGGCCTTTTGTGATGCTTGTTCCACTAAATTCATGGCCAATTGTATTTTGTTAATGTTGCTGAAACTTCTGCCGTTATAATGGTAGAGATTCGAGCGCTAGAATCGGCAAGGTTTAGTTGAAGATGCACATGTGGGCATTATATGAGGCTATAATGATCTAGGATTTTATTCAAAAATATTAGCCGGAAATATTATTTGAGTTCTTTGGCTTTATGTAAATATTTAGAATTTACCTATTGTATAGCCGCAAGGATCCTCACATACTTTCCTCGTTTAAGTTTTGGCGTCTTGCCAGAATAAGGATCAAAATCCATTTAATTCAATCACAAGTAGCATAAATTTAATCACAAACATCATGAACAATCATGGTTAATCCAAATGGATCCATATTACAACATTCTCTAGTTTATATAACTACAGGTTGGGTTTGCTCCGCTACCATTTGAAATAATCTAGAACCTCATCTTAAATGACTAGCTAAAACAAACTATGTGGATTCTTAAGCTTAGGTACTAAGGATCTACCTACTGCATTGTCAATATGGGATTAAATATACACGACACAAATTCTCACATGCTCTCTCTCTCTCTTCATATTTAAGTTCTGGCATTTTTGCCAACTAAGGGTCCAAATTTATTCAAATCCAAAAGTATCATAAATCTAATTATAATCATCATGATTAACTTGTAGTCAATCCAAATAGATCCATCTTGCAGCGTCCCTAGTCTATATAGTCATAGGTTGGACCCGCTTCAATACCATTTGTCACAATCTAGAATCTCAACCTAATAGGCTAGTCGGAAGGTAATATTTCAATTTTTTGGCTCTATCTATTGTATAACTAATATGAAATTAAACATACAATCTGATCTGCAGGGGTCTATTGAACACTATTTGCTAGCTAGGATTTATAAAAAGTTTGGCCACCTTCCGTGTCTCATGCCTTGTTGGCCGACCGAGGTGAAGAGAAGACTAGGACAAGAGCATTGCATCCCACAATCTAGGGGACCCACATTTGCTGAAAGGGTGACCTCTCTCTCACCTTGACCCTGAACTCTTGACCGGCCTCAGCTCGTCGGTAGCACCGGCATATTTGGCGGGTAGTAACCTTGTTCAATTGTATCCTTTCGGAAATTGGAATGCCAACCTCGGCCTTGGTGTCTCAGCCTACGTCCCTTTCGCCTCGCATTCTCCTAGGCCTCGTAGATTCCTTTATTATAATCTCAGGTCACCTTCCTCACAAAGGTCATGGTAAACTTCATCCCAGACGTTCTGCACTTTTCTATAGATATTTACAAGTTTTCACCCATTTGTTTCCAATATAATGTAAATATTTAGAAAGTACTGAAATCGCTTACGAAGACTCTATGAAGCAGTAGTTTTTACTTTTCTCCAATGGATCAGGTCAAACTTAACCAATATTTCACTGGGACGCATGGTGTCCCTATGTTGGGAAGTGGTGCAAATGTTACTCTTGTAGTATGCTAGCCAAATAAATGATTTGAACACGGGCTTTCAGATCAATAACTAGTTGTTCCTGGTGAATTTTGTAGATAGTGCAATAAACTGAAATCTGCAGGCTTTTGCATGAATACAATTACAAAAGAAGTGATATAGTCTTGCATTTTTACTGCAATTAACATGCCGCTGTAATTAATGTATCGGTATTACCTTGATTGCATCTTTTACACAATTTTTTAGTGCTTGTTCCTGCTGACATGCAATCAGAAATTGGGAAGAAGGGGCAGAGGTAACAGAAGGTTAAAAACGGAAGGTGATTTAGATATAAAATTGTCAAGGAACACATCAGACTCCATCAGATTAAGCGACCCGGTTCTTAAGGTGTCTGTCTTCATATTTTGATATAATAAATAAGCCGAATGACTTCAAATTCTTTCAAACCGAAAACTATATCAAATCTGCCAACACATAAGCCTGACGTAGAAAGAATATTAGATCATAAAAACAAGCCCAATTTTGTTGGTCTTAAATTATTCTCTGAGCTAAAATATTACCTATGATTGCAACTAAATCACAGATAACTTAGTAAAGGAAGTCGTGCCTGGAAGATAGCTCAGTAATGAACGTGGAACACCTTTGCATGAGCAACTATATACGTATTCGTTCATGTTGTCGCGCGGGAGCCTCTTTTGTTGCTCTAGGTTTGCCACTGATCTTATTTTGCATAAATCTAGATGCAAAAGAATACAAACTGAGCTATACTCATTGAGATGTAAATCATACTCGTCATCAAACATTTATCCATTTCGTCGTCAATCAGGGCTACGAATGACCTTGTTTTTTCCTGAAGCAAACCGTTAATCATTTTTATGACATGAAGTCTTCATCAAAGATCCTATCCTTACAAGTTTATGAAACGATTTTGTTTTCAACTGTGCATATCATTTTGCATGATCTTGGAGCTGCGAAATAGTAGTAGTGAATCCTTTCTGAAGATTGCTGAAAAAGAATGAATGAAGTCTTCATCAATAAGGAGGAACCTTATGTTTAGAAGCAATTCATGATCCTACTTCCAAATATTTGTTCGTTTAAGAGGCTGCGGTAGTGAAGTCAGCTCAAATGCGATATCCTCCTGCATTACTCACTTGAACAGAACGCTTGGAAGGCTCCATACATATTTACCGCTCCTTAGAGATTTTATCAAAGAACACGAGATTTTTTCAGACATCAGGACAATCCTCATGCTACGCGCCAAAGTTTTTAACTTTAAGCTTACTTTATCTTCTGGAAGTAACGTTATTTGTCATGATGCATAATTTCCAATTCAATTAGAAGAACTTTTATTATGCGCGAAGAGCTTTCGCTATGGAAATCTAAGACCGACAAAAGTGTCGTTTTTCCTTGATTTCTGCAGCTCGTCTTCTCATAGGCTTCAATGCTCAGACGACTTAACAAGGATAGAAAACGAGATCACCTACAACAACTCCATTAAAAACGCCTTGAAATCGAGGTCTGAACAATTATAATTGTCTTAGTTAGCCTGCTCTCTGCAACCTCTGAGCGCAAGGCCACACAACTCCTGCGGAAAGCCGAAGAATGAACGGTTGGATTTCTTCTTCCTCGACTCCCCTGCAAGATGGCACCCTTACCCAGGGCACTGCCATCCGAAGGTTCTGCGCTGCACGTATGGACCAGGAGCGGGACCAAGGTGAATGGGATGATGCCTTCTTTGACATCGAGGCATGGTCCTCTTCACGGGATTCAAGTAGCCCTCCTTGTTCATGGGCGTCCTTCGAGGAGACTAGTTTCATTGACAGCGTCATCAACACGAGCTTATGCGAACAGGCGAACGAAGATGCTACTCTGGTGCAAGACCTTCGTATGTACGAAGTTGCTCATGAATCTCTGGATATAGTTGGCAATTCTGTAGACTACTCAGGAGTGCCTTTGGTACCTTCAGGTGTTGTTGACGTAGAAGCTAGAGGGATAAATGAAGGCCTTGAGCTGGTCCATCTGCTCTTGGCCTGTGCCGAGGCAGTGGGATGCAGGGACGCTAGCCTTGCTGCTTCAACCCTCCATCGTATATGGACGTTCGCGAACCCGTGTGGAGATTCCTTGCAAAGGGTCTCCTTCTGCTTTGCAATGGGTCTGCAATCTCGATTGTCTCTTTTGCGCAACATCGGCACAAATGGTTCCCTAACTGGTGCAGTCACCACCGATGGCCCGCTCGTCACGAGAGAAGAGAAGATGGAAGGCTTCCGCCTCCTCTATCAAACCACTCCCTACATTGCCTTCGGCTTCATGGCCGCAAACGAGGCCATATGCCAAGCTGCACGGGGAAAGGACTATTTGCACATCATCGATCTAGGAATGGAACACGCACTTCAATGGCCTTCTCTCATCAGGACGTTGGTGTCGCGCTCTGAAGGCCCGCCGAAGCTTCTCCGGATCACGGGGATCTGCAGCGCCATGTTTTCCGATCTCCCTGAGCTCGAGTCCAGCATGAGAGCCATAACAAACGAAGCGAATGCGCTTGGCATGCCCGTGGAGTTTCGATACCTGGAAGAGGCGCCCTCCCCACTGCTACCGAACCTCGATCAGCTCGAGTTAAGGCAGGGAGAAGTGGTCTTTGTGAATAGCATCATGCACCTGCACAAGTATGTGAGGGAGAGCAGGGGATCTCTCAAGGCCATCCTTACTGCGATAAAGAAGCTGAACCCTGCACTCGTCACTGTTGTCGAGCAGGATGCCAACCACAATGGACCTTTCTTTCTTGCCAGGTTCCTTGAATCACTTCACTACTACTCTGCCATTTTTGACTCCCTCGAGGCTAGCCTTCCCCGGGCTAGCACGCAGAGGTTGAAGATAGAGAAGTGCCATTTCGCCGAGGAGATACGCAACATCGTTGCATGCGAAGGCTGCGATAGGGTCGCGAGACACGAGAGAGCTGATCAATGGAGGCGGCAGCTGGGCCGGGCAGGGTTCCAGGTGGTTGGGCTGAAGTCCATGAGTCAGGCTAGGATGCTGCTGTCTGTGTATGGGTGCGAGGGGTACACCCTCGCCAGTGAGAAGGGATGCTTACTTTTAGGGTGGAATGGGAGGCCTATAATGTGGGCATCCGCATGGCAAGTAAACCCACTTTCTTCTTCCTGATTACTTGATGAAGACTGCCAGTGGAACAATTGTTATGGGGGCACATACGGATGTTAGTCCTAGTTAATTGTTTTTGGTCTCATTGTGTGTTAATTTTCATGCTATCAGTCTCTAATATATATGTCCTAATATTCGTGATAAACTTGCAAATAACGATAAGGAATAAGAAGAGTCAAATCTTCCCCTCCTTCCAATCCTTCTCCTCATATGATATCATTTTTGTGTTTAAAATCATCAAACCCCAAACCAAACTTCTCTACCAGATGACATCCAAAATCCTGACCCTGGCCTTGTGATAGAAGAGAAGCAGGTACCTATGGGTGCTAGGGTAAGATGAACCACCAAAGGTGCTGGGGATGCAGTTGAGGATGAAGTGATATGATTAGATGGTGGTACAATAGAGTATGGGTGTAATTGAGTCGAGCTTGATCAAGCTTGGTTTGACATCAATTCCAAGATTGAACTTTGAAATTAGTTTTGAGCTTCAACTCTGATATCAAGCTCAATTTGTTTGACATTATTCCGAGCGTGCTTCAAGCTTAATTTCAAACAAAGCCGAATACAAGCTTACTTGATTAGTTCGATAACCTAAATCAAGTTGAAGTCAACTTGAGATTAAATCGAGCCTGGTTCAAGTTGTTAACGTATCTGGAGATGCTGATGCATTTCCTTATTCCTCGGTACCTGAAGATTTGAACTCTGAACATATCACATATTCCAGCCCTACCACTGAACCTCCCCATATTTCTGTTACCTCTCCTACTATATCCACACCACCAAATCCAGGCCCTATCGAATCCTTGACCCCTCCTCCTACCAATAATGACTCAGCTGCTTCACATGAGTTATCTCCTACAGACAACCAACTTCACCCTACCACTTCACCAGCTAATATCAATTCACTTGTACCCCATGTTATTATATGTTCACAAACTGGCAGTCTTCGTCCTAAACTTTTTCCGGATTACCATGTTTATTATTCTACTTGTCATCCCCTCAAAGCCCTGCATGCTGTCACCTTACCCCCTGAGCCGACATGCTTTTCTAAGGCAATGCAATCACCGGAGTGGCGTGCTGCGATGGGAGAGGAGTTTGATGCGTTGATTGCTAATGGTACCTGGTCTCTTTGTCCTAGGCCCTCTCATCATAATGTTGTTCGTAATAAATGGGTTTACAGGATTAAACAGAAGCAGGATGGCTCCATTGGCATTTCTGATCTCATTCCTATTCCGAGCGAAGAAAGGAGTAGGTGTCTAACCACCGCTTCAAAGCAAGACTTGTGGCGAAAGGATTTGATCAGTGCAGTGGTGTTGATTTCACTGAGACTTTTAGTCCAGTAATCAAACCTTCCACAGTCAGGGTTCTTTTGACATTGGCTGTTCAGTTTGATTGGGGCATTCATCAACTGGACGTTTCTAATGCCTTTTTGAATGGTGTCTTAATAGAGGAAGTGTATATGGAGCAGCCTAAGGGCTTTATGGATCCTCAATATCCAGATCATGTGCGTCGCTTACACAAGGCTTTGTATGGCCTTAAATAAGCACCTCGTGCTTAGTTTACCAAACTTCGGGATTCTCTTCTTGAGTTGGGCTTTTTCTGCTCAGCGGTGGACTCTTCTCTCTTTTTGTCTCATTTTCGTGATGTTCATGTCTTTGTTCTAGTATACGTCGATGATATACTAGTTACTGGCTCTCACCCTTCGGTTATTTCATCCATTATTGCCAGCCTTCAGAAGGAGTTTTGGCTAAAGGATCTTGGTCAGTTAAATTTTTTTCTTGGCATTCAGGCTTTTCGTGACTCTGATGGTATTCACTTACGCCAATCAAAATATATTTGTGATCTTTTGAGTCGTGCTCGCATGGTGGGTGCTAAGCCCATTGCCTCTTCATGTATTATTGGCTCTAAAATGTCCACTTTAGATGTTGATTTGCTTGTCGATGATGATGTTACTGAGTATCGAAAAATTGTGGGAGCATTACAGTATTGCACACTCACACGACCTGACATTTCCTACTCAGCTAACTAGTTGTGTCAACACATGCATCGCCCTTCAACGACTCATTGGTCTGCTGCTAAACATGTTCTATGGTACCTTAAAGGAACCATAAATCATGGTCTCTAGTTTTTGAAGGGTTCTCTCCATCTTCATGCATTTTATGATTCGGATTGGGCTGGCAATCCCGATGATCGCCGATCTACCTCTGGCTATGGTGTTTTCTTTGGTCCTTGCTTAGTTTCATGGTCGGCCAAGAAACAACCTGTGGTTTTTTGGTCAAGTACCGAGGCTGAATATAGATCTCTTGCTTTTGCCACGACAGAGTTGTATTGGTTAAGGATGCTCCTGCGCAAATTTCAGCTCCCCTTGTCTTCCACTACTGTTCTATGGTGTGACAATTTAAGTGCCATCTCCTTAGCTTCCAATCCTGTCTTTCACGCTCGTACAAAACATGTGGAGGTGGATTTCTATTTTATTAGAGAAAAAGTTGTCAATGGCGACATTAATGTGAAATATGTCAATACTCATGATCAATTGCCAGATCTATTCACCAAGGGACTTACTACTCATCGGTTCTCTTATTTGCGAGGCAAGCTGATGATGCTTCCACCCCCACTCAGCTTGAGGGGGGCTGTTAACATATATGGAGATGCTGATGCATTTCCTTATTCCTCGGTACCTGAAGATTTGAACTCTGAACATATCACATATTCCAGCTTATCTCCTAACAGCTCATCTCCTAAAGACTCTCCCATGGATTAGTTCAAAGATCTCAATACTTGTATCTGGTTTTTGTAATCTGTTTGTTATGCAAACTCAATTATAAAGTCCCTATAAATATACATGAATAGAACACCGTCTGTGGTACTGAACATTAAAACATTTTCCCAAAATCTTTGTGTATTCTTTCACAAGTTTCAATGAAAGCTAAATTGATGATTTCAAACTTTGTTTGAAAGTGTGTTACCAACCAAATTTAGTCTTTAATTCATACAAAGAGCAAAAAATTAACCAATTAAAACAATACCCCAATGATCCATTACATATCTGAAATGCATGATATATAATTTAAATATATTCTAAATTTATCGAGTAGCTTGACTTAGATAATTTTGTACAAGGTGTTGTCCGATTTCTGTTTACCTAAAAATATGCTAAACGGATCGTTGTTAGAACCGACAAACAAAGTTTAAATTAATTTTACTCTTATCTGTTCTACTCGAAGAATAGTGGTTGTAAGAGGTCGATCCACAAGGAGGCGATTGGAGTTGCATAAAAATTAAAACGTTCACTCTGATTCGAAATCGACTTTTGAATGATAGAAGAAAAACATTATTTTAAGGATGTTGATGGATTCTCTAGTCTATCGAAGAATATTTTTTTAATTGAAATTAACTAAAAGACATGTACTTAGATTCAAAGAGCATTTATATATTTAATTAATCAAAGATGAGCTTTGGCATAAATTAAAATGGATGAAACTAAGAAGATTGAAGCGAACATAAATTGCATAAAAGAAGATTTAATG
>JAOXJJ010000359.1:1980648-1996674 GCA_025769935.1 Phoenix roebelenii | reverse complement strand
TTCTTCTTCTTCTCCGGAAAAACAGAGCTTCTCCCCTGTTTCTTTGGCCAAACCGAGCTTTCCCTCTTTCTTGGACCCGCCGTCCACCACCCAGCCGAGCTCCCTCTCCTCTCCTCCCGTCCTCCTCTTATAGCCGGGAGAGGAGGAGGGCGACGTCTGCGGTCGTGTGCGGGAACGGACGCGGAATCTCGGCTGCATCACTGCGGGAGCTGCGGAGGAGGCTGGATCGGCTCTGGAAGACGGTTGGAATGAGCGGATCCGTGGACTGGTGCTGAAATTGGGCGCGGGGAGGAGATGGATGCAAGCGAGCGGATGGGCGTGATGCTGGGAGGAAGGAATGGATGGTGTGATCTGTGGACGGTTGGGAAATCGCTCGGGATCATTTGGAGGTTGCCGCGGGATCGACGGGAGGAGGCTAGAAACGATCACGACTTGCTTCTTCGGGCCATGCTGGGATCATGGGATGAGTTGGGAGTCGGATCGTGGAAGGAAGCTTGTCGACGGAGGGAGTTGGATTACCGGCTGCTGGGACAGGCTGCTGTGAGGAGGTGATGACCCGCGGGCTGGTGGGAGGAGCGACCGTGGGAGGCTGTATCACGGGATCACTTGGAGGCCGCCGCGGGATTGACGGGGAGGCTGTGAACTTCCTTCTTTGGGCGTGCCGGCTGGGACTTTCATGGAACGGGAGAGCTGGGATTCCAGGATGAAAGGCTACGGGGACGTGGGCGTTGCGATGCGCTGAAGACGCGGGGACGGCGCTGGCTTCACGGCTTGATTGTTGACGGGTGCTGGAATGGGCGGAAGAAGAGGCGGAGGAGGGGGGTCTTGAATCCGGAAGGGGGAGACGATGCTTCACGGCTGTGAGGCGTGGTGGGGACGCGCTGAAGGCGCGGACAAGCGGCACGGGTGATTATGGAAGGCTCGGGACGCGGGCGTTGCGATGCAGACGATGGGCTGATTGCAGAATCAATAGCTGATACGCTGATGCGCGCGATTGGGTGATACGATGGGGGCTGATCATTTGAAGTGCGGGGAACGAGCTGATTGGGCTATTTGCACAAATAAAACATTAATTAGTTAAATTTATTATTAATGATTAGCTAAAATATTAATTAAAATGGCCGAAGATTGCACTTTTGTGCTCTCATCACGAGGCTTAAAATTATTTTTGAGTCTGCTTTGCCGGTTCAAACTTTAGTTTACTTAGCCTGAAATTAAATCTTGTTTGACCTTTTCGCGAGCCAAGCTCATGTTTCTCGATTTGTTTGACACTTACTGTGACCGTAAAAGTATTATAACTATTTTGGTTTACCTATGAGACCATTCTTGTCATTCAACACTTGTAAATTGGTTCATAGTGAAGTTGCTTTGAAAAAGTTTATGTGTGAATTTAACTTCACTCCATTAGTTCTTCGGATTAAGTTTCAATTACATTTTAGGAACAAGGTGTTAATTGAAGCCTTGCTAGCTTGACATTACATCTAGAGTTAATCACAGTCTAACCCTCAGGCATCAACTTTATATTTATTTTTAATCGAGCTTCAGCCGGGCCTATGTAAAATTTGATCATTGATCTTTTTTATGCGCCTAAGCTTAGCCCATGATCAGCTCTAATCACATCTTATTCAATGTAATCAGTTCTTACTTTTTGTGCCAAAGCTCATGCCTTTAATTCTTACTTTTTGTAACTCATATTTTTTATAACAATGCTTTAAAGCATCATGATAATTATTTTTCAATTTTTTTTTTAAAAAAATTTAATCTTGAAGGAGTCTGTGGAGAGACCAGCCACCTCGGCTTGTGATGCTAGATGCACTTATATAGCTTATCATGTTTGCGAAGGATTCATGCACCTATATGCCAGCTTGGCTAGAGACCGTGAAGAAGTCGTGGTCACTTGCGAAATTATCTGGATACTCACGTCACTCACGTGTTCCGAAAAACAAATAGGTAGGCTGGTTGGGTGGCATCTTTGAAATAGTTCTCCGCCCCTCCCTCTCTGCTTTATTTTTTATAAATCCAATATCCTTTGTTATATATTTATTATTATATTTATGATGAGTCAGCGAATCAATAAATATCTCATTAATCTGATTTTCCACCTCCATTTCACACGGTCCTTTATCTCATGGCAGATCTTGCAGCTTTTCCCCATCGGGCGATAAGTGGGTCCCACATGCGTGTGGGACATGAGAACCACGCCGGCAGAGCTTAGGCCACGTAAGGGGGTTTCACCAATGGGAGTTATCCCGGGAGTCCAAAAGATCTAGTGTACATTTTGACTCCCATACCTTGGAACAAAAACCGTACACAAAATTCAGAAGTATTTCACGCAAAGGAGCAACATCCTATCAGCTTAAAGCAAGTCTCCAAAACATTCTATTCCATTTCCCCCGGCATAGCATTACATCCTCCTTGCATACAAAATATGCGTATATACCAAATCATGAACTGACCGCACGCAAAAAGAAAAATGAAAAAAAAGATAATCTATAAATGGGGAAAAAATTCATTCCCCCCCGCAGCCTCGACGCCTCTTCTCACTTTGTCATCAGATTCAGGCCATCTGAAGGAACCAACAGAGATACCGCGGTCCATCGTCGCACCGTCACGGCCGTCCATTCTACCCGCCGAGACGGCGACCGGTGCTTCTTGTCGCCTCGCCGTGCCCTCTTTCAGTCTCTGCCTCGTTTCTGCTCCCCTGACCCGCTGCTATCAGCGCCTGTCACGCCCCACGTGGCGTCCCGCAATTGGCGGGAGAGCCGGGTCGAGGGGGTGTGCGCTCGCCCACCGCCTCTCGGGGCAGGGCAACAAAATGATATTCTCGATTGGTGACCCCCAACCCTCTTTTTCCAACCCCCCCCCCCTTTCGCTTCCTTTCCTCCCTTCCTTCTTTCTTTCTTGCTCCCAAGAAGAGGGAGATACAGAGAGAGGAAAAATAAAGGAGGGAAGAGATCTCAGTGTCAGCTTCCAATCTAATCTAATGCCTATCTAATTGTGTCCACAGTGGAAGGGGGGCTGGGGGATCGGATATAAAAGCCGCGGGTGCAGCTGGAATTTCTTTTCCCCCTTTTCTAACAGATGCGAGGTCTACGGCTGCGGCCGAGTTAGTCGTATGATTCTTGTTCTTGTCTTCTTGGCCGCCAGAGGTAACAGCTAGCTCTGATTTCCTTCTTCTTGTCGATTGTTGTTTTATCTTGGACTGTCAGCATAGGATTTTAGGTTTCTTTATTTTAGATAATTAAACCCTACTCTACGGGCACAGGTTCGGGTGCCCCCCTCTCTATCTTCTTGGCTTGCGTGCTTCAATCTCTCGGTTTCTTGGTTTTTATATTTGCCTTCGATTTGCCTGGAAATCCTATTATCTCTCGGATTTCGGCATTTTTGTAGAGGCTACAGCTTACATTCCACCAAAATTTTGTAATTCATCTTTTTTTTTTTTAGTCAAAGTTAGATATTGGATACGCTGCGGCACCTTCTAGAAAGAGAATTAAAAAGCTTATGTTTAACTTGTGAGACTAGGGCAGCTTAATGAGCTGTTCGCAAATGCTCTTTGTTACTATTTGGAAGAGACCATATAATTTCTTCTCGTATAATCACTTTTGGTATACTTTAATTGATTCATTTCCTCGATATAGCTAGTCAGGGTTTCAGCGGATTGTTGTTTTATTGTCTGATATATGAGGTGCTATCATTTTTGGTGCTTTAACTATGCTCTTATAGCCTGCATTGGTGAGATGGATGAGAAAGGATGTACGGGTATATACTAGGATATAATGTTTGAGAGGAAATCCTTTGAAGGTGGCAAATTGCTGCTGCTTCAACTTTTTTTTTTTTTTTTTAACTTCAAAGTGTTTGACAACAGCTTGGTTGTGATGCTAAGCCTTTTGCCCAACTAATGAGCTGTCGTCATTCTTGTCTGTGCCATCAGTCAAGCATGCAGGACTGAGGCTCCAAAGATGAGGGAAGACAGCTCTTTGTGTGATAACATGATAGATAGGAATTGGGTCTTGAAGCGCAAGCGGAAACGAGTATCAAGTGGACTTAATCTCTCTTATGGAAAAGAGGCGTCTTCGCTACCTTCAGACTCTCCAAAGAACATCCCTTTAGTTAAGAGGAAACTGAAAGGTGATATTGATGTTTCTCGATTTGTTCGTAAGGTCAAAGGCCATGATGGGGTAAGACATCTCTTTTTCCTGTCCTAGAATTCTACTTTGCATCAACTTCTTAAACCTGAGCCTCTTATTATTTATCCCTGACTATGATGATTCTATGCTGCTGCTGTATTCATTGATCTTAGTTTGTTTTCTGGAACTCAAAGATTTTCTCATCTTTTCGATTTTATAAGATCATGTAGTCTCATGGATGAAAATCTTAAGGCAGTCAATTCTTTCTGTGATAGTAGGCAAGTCCATCCAATCTGTGTGGATCACTGTATATGGATATAATTTTTCATCTTTCTCTTGCAGTATTACTTTGAATGTGTAGAATGTGATCTTGGTGGCAATTTGCTCTGCTGTGATAGCTGTCCTCGAACTTATCATCTTGAGTGTCTCAATCCACCCCTCAAGGTATGCACTTATTCGTGTATTATGTTGGTTCCCTTAGTGGTCATTAGGATGTATACGAATGCGAGCTAACTGCCCTTTTTATGGTTCTTCTGTTTCTAAAAGCGTGCACCACCTGGGAAGTGGCAATGCCCAAAATGTTGTGAGCAAAAGGATCATATGAAAATGTTAGTAAATGCAGAATCCAGTTCAAGACGAGCAAGGACTAAGAGTGTATTTGAAAAATCTAAAACTGTACATAAATTATCTGGCCATGACAGGACATCGCTTTCTGGGAGAAGCTCCAGTCCTGGAAAGAATAAATTAAATAACAAGAGGAAAGCTACTTTACCTCAGAGGGCTTCATCTGTTGAAAAGAAGTCGGAATTTTCTCATATTGATACATCTTACAGCACCAAGTCAAGCCGGTCATGTGATGGTGAATCCAGAGATGGCATTTCTACAGCTGCAGATAATAAAATTGAGAAGAAACCAGACTCACCATTTCGTTGGAAAAGAAGTACTCATAAAGAAGTCCATTATCCTGTTAAAACTTTGAGCTCAGATCCTGGTCAAAAATCTCTGGAAGAGAAGTCTGACCCATGTAAAAGAGAAGTGCAAAGAAAGAAACTTATTCTTCCATTAGTTCTGCCCTCTCAGAAGGCCAGAAAAAAGAAGCAGAAGGCTACCAGGGCAGACAAGAAGAAGAGGTCAAAAACTGGAAAAGGAAAACATATTGCTGCACCTGCTTGTGATGACATATCAAATGAAACTCCTCCATGTCTAGAAACCAGTGGGTCATTTCAAAAGCACACCTCATTTGATCAGCAGAATTCTGTGCCTAACACAAGGGAAGAACGTAAAATGGCAAAATGTGCTAGTCGAAAACAGGTTGTGGTAGCTTTTCTGTCTTATTTCATGTTCTATATAACAGTAGCTACATTCTAAACATATCAGTGAATATTCGTTTCACATTCTATTTTTCATACTTGAATTTATATTTATAGGATGTACATACATACATACATAAAAATGCATGCACTCATGCTTCTGAAAGTGGCAATTCAGTTATCTTAATTTTGGACACAGCACTTGCAATCATTGTTGGATCTAGTTTGCATGCATCAGTGAGACATTTTCTTAAATATATGCTCCAGGATTTATGTGACATTGGTTAATTTTTTAACTTCCAGAAAGAAACATCGATTGGACCAACTCTCCAAATATTATTAACATTAACCTATTAATAGTTAAAATAGTATAACATATTAATGGGTTCATTGGGGTGTTATGCACCAACATAGTCTATACTTGTTATGTAAATTTTGGTTGTTTAATGCGTGGCTCTCCTAATGGTAATTGGTTGGATATCTTTATCTTTGGTGCGTGTAATATGAGGCTTTTAGGTGGTTCCATCAGTCACTGACGACTCCAGAATTAGCTCTGTTTCAGATGGGTGGAGCTTGCTAAAGTCGGTATTTTAGGGGTTATATGATGCAGTTTAATTAGTAAACTAATTTGTTGTCTTGATGAGGACGCATAGCTGACATTTGATATTAGTTAGGCAACATTTTGGAAGCTTTCCGAAGGATGGAAGTTCTGTTCTTATTGTGTGTGGTCTTAATTCCTTGAACAGTTCTGGAGTGGAGGTAACTTGATTAGTAAATTTGTTGGCTTTGGTTTTTTCTACAAAATAGTTCGTCATACACCTCTTCCATAAGAGACATTTAATTGTCGCTATTATGCTTTATATTCCATCACCCATGCCTACTTTCTTTCCATGTACCCATCATAGAAGATTTACCAAAGAGTGAAACTGTGGATTGGATGTTGTCTCTGTACATATTGCAAGATTTCAGTGATCGCATTTCTTTTGTGTGGCACAAAAGGCGTTGAGGATTGGGTTAGCTGCATCTGTGATGGATTAACACTATAGTAGGAGTTGCCTATCAAAGCATTTCCAAAGGAAATTTCAGAATTATGTGCATATTTGGTTTGTAATTGTTTGCTTCTTCATGAGCATCATGAGGGAGTGATATAGACATTAGGATGCCTTCGCATGATTAGTTTGGTGGCAAAGTGGGTTGTACAAACTTCATTAACAATTCATTGTGGAAAATGCATATGAAGAGGGGCAACCTAGACCATAATTGGCAGAATGAAGCAAAACATGCTAATGAAACATTCCTTAAATTCAATTCTCAAAAGGTAATATCCCTTATCAGAAGGGATCCTTGCAGACAATCATCTTCATGAATTCTTATATATGGCTATTTGCTCATCAACAAACGCTTGGATATGCAGTGATAGTGGAACCAAAGTTTCCAAAAATATCTGGTTCATGGATAGACTAATTGCACCCACGATTCTTTTTGTGTTTGCATCTTTGAATTTAATCATTTGGATCTAACGACTTTCAGGTGCCAAATCTGCCTGTATCAATAATTTTATCATGAACTAAGGATCAGGAAGCCCCACACTGCATTAATTTTTGTTGGGTACCCTGTCACCACATGATTATCACTTTGCTACCAAAGGATATAATTGACCTATCAGCCTGTTAGCTTTGAAGGATGCTAGGTCTTTTAGGTGCCAAATGTACCCATACCTCTTGCTTTATCAATAATTCTTGCCATGACCCCAGGATCAGGAAGCCCAACACTGCATTTTTTTTGTTGTCTACCCTGTCACCTCATGATTAGATGAGTATCACTTTTCTACCAAAGTATATAATTGCAATTTTATCATCTAATTTTCAAAGTACTGTTTAGGAACTTAGTAACTGGGATTAGAATGCCTAAGTGTTGCCAAATGTAATCTTCTGTCAAGATGCCTGGAGTAGTAACCATTTGAATCACCTTTGTAGCAATGGGAAGAAACAATCAAATAATCAATGGTTTGAGAAATATAACCAATTAACTATCATTAGGCGAAAAGATTGGAGTGTTGATTGCGATGAGTTAGCTTCAGAGATTGCTGCTTGAGCTACTGTTTGTAAATGTGAGGGGCATTAGCATATCCCATGGTCAGGGTGGTTGCTGTCTATGCTTTGTTGGGCTAACCTAGCATTTATGGTTGTTCTTGGCATCTTGCAACTCCTCCATTCCATCATTAGATGTGTAACTAGAGACTGTTAAGGTGTGAAATGCTTTTCCCCTGACTTTTCAGTCTGAAGTCTTTTATTGATGTGGGCTACTTGAATTGTGTATTCTTCTTGTCCATGTGTCTATAGAAGATAGATCTGGGAGATCAAAACTATACTATCTTGAGATCTAAAATTTATTTCAGGTCAGAATTATCTGCTGAACTCTGAAAGTAAAATAAGATCTATTTAGAAAATCTGCATGAATAGGTTGATCTCAAGACGTGAAAGGAACAAAAGATGAAAAGAGAAGGGAGAGGGAATTAAGAAGAAATTTAATGATTCCATTATTTTCACCAGAACTGGTAGACAATTTCTTTTGCATCCTTTATAACGTAAATATTGACGGAAGAAATGTAAGGACTGCTAAAGGACTGATTACTAAGTAAAAACAGTCTCCTCTCTCCCTTGCTATTTGTTTGGCACCTAATTTCTTTCACAGCCCAGTGCCCCCCCCCCCTCTTCTGCAAGAAGAGAGAGAGAGAGAGGCATGCAGCCTTCCTCGTGAAGAAGAGAGAGGCATGCAGCCTTCCTTGTCCCGCCTTTCTAAATTATTGGCCCCATAGATGCGGACAGAAATCCCAGTTCTGACTGGATGTCAGGACTGCACAACTTAAAGTTGGGGTCACAATGGTGTCTAGTCTCAACTTAAAAAAAAACCCTAAAACAATCATATAAGGAAACAAATGCTCCAAAAGGTGCAGAGTTTCGAACTAATGAAAATGGAAGCAATTCAAACAAGAAGGAAGATATGTGAAAGTGTATGAAAACTCAAGAAAAATCACAAAAAATAAAAATAGGGAGAAAAATGTAATGCTATGGATTACATGAGGATCACTGTAAGAAGTTAGATAAGACTTAGATTGAATGTTTGTTTTAATTCTCTTTCTTTCTCCTTAGTATCTTGCAATTTTATATTTTTGCATCAGCCTTTCTTCCTCTGGATGGCGGTTATACTGTGATGAGCTGGTTCTTTTAATATGGGCCTTCTTTTCATTTATTTACAGATCTAATCAATTACTTCCTTTTTACAACCTTTGGATAGTCTTACTCTTGGTTTACCTGATTTTTAGTTAATGCATTGTGTATGGTGCTGGTTTGATGCTCTTGTTGTTGAGTCCATAATTTGCATTGTGTTGTATCCTTTTTTGTTGTGAGAACTGTGAAGTATTTTACTATTGTTTGTTGATGGTTGATGTTTAATTAAAATGTGCAGGCATCCCTTGGGGGAGTTCCCCCCTCATCACGAGGATTAGATGAACAAGGAGTGCATGTAAATAAGACAATAAAACATCATGAGAATCTTTGGAATGGAGGACAAGAGGTAGATATATGTTTTTTTTTAATTTTTTTATAAACATGTTTTTTGGAGAATTGAAGGGTAAAACTTTGTTTTGCATTCCTTCATTTCTGTTTAATACCTAAAGTCATTGTTATAAGTCCATGTTTTTCTGTCTAAAAGGTTGATCGAATTTTGGGGTGTCGGGTGCAAACTAGTACTGTCTTGTCTTCATTTCATGTTCAAACAATCAAATCTGCTACTCCTTCAGAAGAAGCTGAGTCAGAAAGTAATCCAGGAAGGCAACTGAGTGGACTTCCATGTGGTTGTAATATTTCAGAAAATCATGAAAAACAGTTAACAGACTCTTATGATGGAAGTAAAGATTCAGATAAGAAGGATTGTAAAAGCATACTTAAGGGATGCCACAGAGAAGCAAATTGGGTTGGCAAAAGAAAAGATATTAATGAAGACTATAATGGCAAAAGACATAGAACTCATGAATGTCCGAATAAAACGAAAGCTACGGCATCCGCCATAGAATCTTCTGGGGAGAAAACTTGTGAAGTCATTGAGGACTCTTTGGTAAATGCGATAGATATTGATGAAGACACTGTTCTGAAAGTCTCTGTAGAAAGCAAAAATGGGGAACTTGTGAGTCCAAGCAAACATGGAAAATCTCATACACCAAGGCCTTCTTGCCTAGATGTCTCCTGTGATTCAGAATGTATCGATGTTGCAAGCATGGTGACTCAACCAGATAAAAGTGCTGAAAATAGGACATCTTCCAAGGTTATGCAGGACTCGGGGCCTAATGACAAAAGTAGTATTATGTATGAATTTTTTGTTAAATGGGTAGGTCAGTCAAACATCCATAACAGTTGGGTTTCTGAATCCCAGTTAAAAGTTTTAGCTAAAAGAAAGTTGGAGAATTATAAGGCAAAATATGGAACCACTGTGATAAATATTTGCAAGGAACAGTGGTGTGAGCCACAGCGAGCTATTGCTCTCCGTGTTTCTAAGCATGGTACTGAAGAAGCCTTGGTTAAATGGCGTGATCTTCCTTATGATGAATGTACTTGGGAAAGATTAGATGAACCTATCATTGAAAAGTCTGCTCATCTGATTGCTGAATTCAAACAGTTCGAGTCTCAAACTTTGGGTAAGGATGTTGGGGATGATTTTCCAAGGAGAAAAGGTGATTCTCAGGAATTTGTTTCTTTGGTGGAGCAGCCGAAGGAGCTTCAAGGAGGTTCCCTTTTTCCACATCAGTTAGAAGCTTTAAACTGGCTACGCAAATGCTGGCATAAGTCTAAGAACGTGATACTTGCTGATGAGATGGGGCTGGGGAAAACCGTATCTGCTTGTGCTTTCATCTCGTCCTTGTATTTTGAGTTTAAGGTGAAATTGCCATGTCTGGTCTTAGTCCCTTTATCCACAATGCCTAATTGGTTGGCTGAGTTTGCACTGTGGGCCCCTCATTTGAATGTTGTGGAGTATCATGGTTGTGCAAAAGCAAGATCCATTATTCGTCAATATGAATGGCATGCCCGTGATCCAACTGGATCACATAAGACAACAGAATCATATAAATTCAATGTTTTACTGACTACTTATGAGATGGTCCTTGCTGACTATTCTCATCTGCGTGGAGTCCCCTGGGAAGTACTTATAGTTGATGAGGGGCATCGGCTAAAAAATTCTGGAAGTAAACTTTTTAGTCTGCTGAACACATTTTCTTTTCAGCACCGTGTGTTATTGACTGGAACCCCTTTGCAGAATAACATAGGTGAGATGTATAACTTACTAAATTTTTTGCAACCTGCATCATTCCCCTCTTTGTCAGCATTTGAAGAGAAGTTTAATGACCTTACAACGGCAGAAAAGGTGGAGGAGCTGAAAAAACTTGTTTCTCCACATATGCTTCGAAGGCTGAAAAAAGATGCGATGCAAAATATCCCCCCTAAGACTGAGCGCATGGTTCCTGTTGAATTAACATCCATACAGGCGGAATATTACCGTGCCATACTTACGAGGAACTATCACTTATTACGTAACATTAGAAAAGGTGGTGCTCTGCAGTCAATGCTAAATATTGTCATGCAGCTCCGGAAGGTCTGCAATCATCCATATCTCATTCCAGGAACTGAACCTGAATCTGGTTCAGTGGAGTTCCTCCATGAAATGCGCATCAAGGCATCAGCCAAGCTAACATTGCTGCATTCTATGCTCAAGATTTTACGTAAGGATGGGCACCGTGTCCTCATATTTTCTCAGATGACGAAACTTCTTGATATACTTGAGGATTACCTGACTATAGAATTTGGTCCTAAGACATTTGAAAGAGTGGACGGTTCAGTGTCAGTGGTTGATCGTCAAGCAGCAATTGCTCGTTTTAATCAGGACAAAACTCGATTTGTATTCTTATTATCCACACGCTCTTGTGGCCTTGGGATAAATCTGGCCACAGCAGATACTGTTGTTATATATGATTCAGATTTCAATCCACATGCTGATATACAAGCAATGAATAGAGCACATAGAATTGGGCAATCAAACAGGCTTCTGGTGTACAGGCTCGTGGTATGTGCTAGTGTCGAGGAGCGCATCTTGCATCTTGCTAAGAAGAAATTGATGCTTGACCAACTATTCGTGAACAAGTCAGAATCTCAAAAGGAAGTGGAGGACATTCTTAGATGGGGAACAGAAGAACTTTTCAATGACCGTGATGCTGTAAATGGGCAAGATCCAAAAGAAGCTTCGAACAGCAAAACTGATGCTGTTGCTGATGGTGAGCATAAGCATAGAAGGAGAGCTGGTGGTCTGGGAGATGTATACCAGGATAAATGCACTGATGGATGCACGAAGATCGTATGGGATGAAAATTCAATTTTAAAGCTTCTTGATCGGTCAAACCTTCAGTCAGCAATCTCTGAAAGTGCTGATGGGGAGTTAGAGAATGATATGCTTGGTGCAGTAAAGGTGAGTTGTAAGCTTTCTATGGTGCTTGTTTTTGTTGTCAAAATTACTACATTTCTTATTTGGCTTTCCTGGAGTTCTCTTTTCTTTAGGATTCCTTGCTGTGTCAATCATAATGTGAATATGTTAAATCATGGTTCTAATTGTTGGGCAAATTACTATTACTCGTAGTTCAGTTTACTTATGCAATGAGCTCCGTAAATAACATTATAATCAGTACCAGAATTTGGCCCAAAGGGTGACTAAATTAGACTACAGTAGATAGTTGTGTTGTCTGATGTAAGGACCATTATATATGTCCACTAAAAAATGTCACAATTATTGCCCACTTTACACAAATTGCCTGTGTGTTAAAATGGGATCACATGTGCAATGACTAGAGGAATGGTCACTTTTGCAAGCCTAGACACTTTTTCACTAAGGAAGCCAAATGAATGTTATGTGCAATCTCACTCAGCTATGAGTATCATTTTAGGTGTCGGAATTGAACAATCACTCCTGTGACAGTAAACTGATCATTTCCATCAATTTAAATGGTGCAAGCTATAACTTCCTTTCCAACTTTAAGGTCAACTGTTACAGTCATATCTAAAACCATATGGGTGCAAAAAAACTAGTCGAACATATAATTTCAAAGGTTTTATTGTGAAAGAATTGTGGCTTTCAGAGCATATTTCTTCAAAAGAACATACATGCACTCAAAGCTACTTTAATACATCAATTCCAGAACTTGAATATTTGTGAGTTTTACATTAAGTGGTTTGGTTAAGAGGTGTGCAACTTTCTTTTTTGGGCTACCTTAACACCCAAAGTAGATTATTGCATGTTGATTGAAATGTGATTCTTGATGAATATGTGAACATATATTTGTACTTACTCCAAAGGACAAAGAGTTGTTTGTGGCCAGTAAGATGGGTGCCAAGACTGACCACAATCATGTTGAAAATGCCAAGAGAAGTTAAATATTCTAAGGTCTGTGGATACTTAAGCTTGAAGTTGTCTCTACACTTGTTGTTGACTCCGTAAGGGAAGTTCTAACTCGTCAGGGATGAGTTCATTTAGGCCAACCGGATTGCTGCAGAAGCGTAAATGCTTCAATCCAAGGATTTGAGGTTTTCTCTGGTATAGTGATCAAAACTTGCTTTGCGTGGCTCATCTAAAGTAGGAGGAACAACAAAAGAGTCTACTGATACAATAACACAATGTTTGTGCATAGCCCGAAAGCATTGTGCTAGAACATTGTAAAGAAATCAGATTTTGGGTTATGATAAACTTAATATTACTGGATAAATCCTTTTTCTTTTGAGGAATATTGGTGGTCTCCAGCTGTTGTTGGTGGTAGTGATTCCTCTATGCCATGGTGGTAGTAGGTTCAACTTCGTTTATGCTTAATATTGTTAGTTATCATTCTGCTAGGTTGGGGAACTTTGTCTAATTGTTTTTGGTTTTTTAATTTGTCCTGCTATGAAGAATTCTTGGGGGAGAGTGATATATTAGAGGAGGTTGAAAACGATTTGCCCAAGTCAAAATGGTTGTCAGATGTGATTGTGACAATATTGCAGGATAAGTTTAGGCTGCACGATTAAAATTTGAGGAGAAATTTTGTTTAATTCTTGTTCGGTAGCATCAAGATATTGAAAGTTACACGAATCACATTAGGATAGCATTCCTCCTCCCCACCTCAAAAAGAAAAAGGAAAAGAAAATGCAATTTGATTCCATCCAAGGGCTTTAGATGATTTGTCTTGCTTTCAGTGAGCAACTATTTTCATTACTCCAGCAATTCCGTTGCGAACTTATATAGAAGATGGTATTGTTAATTTCTTAGAAATAAATTAAAATCATGGATGAAGATAGACAAATAAATAGTCATTCATTAGAAAGAGGCGACTTCAAAGCTCTGATATTGAGATGTGAAATTAACTCGCAGCTTTTTTAACCAATGTTTTAAGTATCGACATTTGAAGGAAACAAGCATGTTGGGTGTTGATATCAAGGTATGCCATTCCTATTCCGCACCCCGTACTGGTGCTGCCTTGTTACTATGTCGGTTTGCCTGGTATGAGGGTCGGTTTAGCATACTCAGTCTTGGTACACCCTCCATACCGTGTACTAATACCGAATCGATACGGTGCGCCTATACTACCTGGTTTGGTACGGTATGACATACTTTGGTTGGTATAGTACGCTAGTTTAATACCTAGTGTTGGTAAATGGTTTCCGAGTAGTCTGGTATGGTAATGCATGGCAAGAACTAGTATGTCTGGTACTTAAAACTTTGTTTTCTACCATAAATAACTTAACAAACAAAGTTGAATGTAATAAGAGTTCTTTAATGAAGGCATCGGCCTTAGGTTTTGCCAACAATCTTGTGGGCAGGGTCGGTGGAACCGTTCCGAACCGAATGGTTCCGGCCGTTCTGAGCCATACTGATGGCTCACCGGTACGCTTCTGGCAATGGAAATGAACCCTGTTTTTGGAGCCAGAGAAGGAGAAGAAAAGAGGGAGCGAGTGGGGGAGGGAAAGGAGCGGGCGGGAGGCCGGTGGAGGCCGGCGGCTTGTTCTCCTATTTTGTTCGAAACAAGGAAACAGGCTGCGACCTTGCCTCCCACGGCTTCCGCTGGTGTCTGCCACCCTTCGCTGGCCT
Organism: Phoenix roebelenii; assembly: GCA_025769935.1. Taxonomy (NCBI): domain Eukaryota; kingdom Viridiplantae; phylum Streptophyta; class Magnoliopsida; order Arecales; family Arecaceae; genus Phoenix; species Phoenix roebelenii. The sequence continues at coordinate 1,982,081 of JAOXJJ010000359.1, read as the reverse complement.
CCCTCATTTCCCCCTTCTCGCTCTCTCTTTTCCTCTCTCTCATGGTACCGTGCCCTCTCCTCTGTCGGTATGGGCCTGAGCCGGATCCGTATCGACTCGTGCTGCCGGAGAACCGATATGGTGCCAGTACCGGTTCCGCCGACCTTGCTTATAGGTATGTGTACCATATAAGCAAATGATTAAGCAAAACAATTTGTAGGACTATGCATAAGAATATCATAAAAATACACACAGTATGCCTAAAATTGTGCACAACAAGTAATCATGGATTTTCTTTCTTTCTTTCTTTATCTTTTTTTCTCTATTTTTTGCTGTTGGGGGGGGGGTGGGGGTGGGGCTAGGAGTGAACCACTTTCAAAACATGGTTGGTTTGATTGCTTATGCGCCTGAATACATGTTGCAGTCTACTAACTGAATCATGTTGGGCCGATTGGTCTCCATTTGTGGGCATACCTCATGGTTTGTTGTTAGGTACACACTGCCTCCATATAATGCTTGAAGCTTATGCCGGTAATACCTTATGCTTGAATATTGAGAATAGTTATACGGGGGTCGGTTTAACTTACTCAATCTTGGTACGTCCTCCATACCGCGTATTAATACCGAACCGGTATGGCGCCCCTATACTATCTGGTTTGGTACGGTATGACATACTTTGGTTGGTATAGTGCGCTAGCTTAATACCTAGTGTTGGTAAATGGTTTTCGAGCAGTCCGGTATGGTAATGAATGGTAAGAACTAGTATGTCCGGTACTTAAAACCTTGTTTTCTACCATAAATAACTTAACAAACAAAGTTGAATGTAATAAGAGTTCTTTAATGAAGGCATCAGCTTTAGGTTTCTGCAACAATCTTGTGGGCAGGGTCGGCGGAACCGTTCCGAACCGAATGGTTCCGGCCGTTCCGAGCCATACTGATGGCTCACCGGTACGCTTCTAGCAATGGAAATGAACCCTATTTTTGGAGCCAAAGAAGGAGAAGAAAAGAGGGAGTGAGCGGGGGAGGGAAAGGGAGCGGGCGGGAGGTCGGTGGAGGGCGGCGGCTTGTTCCCCTATTTTGTTCGAAACAAGGGAACCGACTGTGGCCTTGCTTCCCACGGCTTTCGCCGGTGTCCGCCACCCTTCGCTGGCCTCCCTCTCCCCCTTCTCGCTCTTTCTTTTCCTCTGTCTCATGGTACCGTGCTCTCTCCTTTGTCGGTACGGGTTCGGGCCGAGCCCGTACCGACTCGTGCCGTCGGAGAACCGATATGGTGTCTGGTATCGGTTTCGCCGATCTTGCTTGTAGGTATGTGTACTATATAAGCAAATGATTAAGCAAAACAATTTGTAGGATTATGCATAAAAATATCATGAAAATACACAGTATGCCTAAAATTGTGCACAAGTAATCATGGATTTTCTTTCTTTCTTTCTTTATCTTTTTTTCTCTTTTTT
>JAOXJJ010000359.1:1969177-1980548 GCA_025769935.1 Phoenix roebelenii | reverse complement strand
CTAGGAGTGAACCACTTTCAAAACATGGTTGGTTTGATTGCTTATGCGCCTGAATACATGTTGCAGTCTACTAACTGCATCATGTTGGGCCGATTGGTCTCCATTTGTGGCCATACCTCATGGTTTGTTGTTAGGTGCACACCGCCTCCATATAATGCTTGAAGCTTATGCTGGTAACACCTTATGCTTGAATATTGAGAATAGTTATACGGGGGTCGGTTTAGCATACTCAGTCTTGGTACGCCCTCCATACCGCGTATTAATACCGAACCGGTGCGGTGCCCCTATACTACCTGGTTTGGTATAGTATGACATACTTTGGTTGGTATAGTGCGCTAGCTTAATACCTAGTGTTGGTAAATGGTTTCCGAGCAGTCCGGTACGGTAATGGATGGTAAGAACTTGTATGTCCGGTACTTAAAACCTTGTTTTCTACCATAAATAACTTAACAAACAAAGTTGAATGTAATAAGAGTTCTTTAATGAAGGCATCGGCCTTAGGTTTTTGAAACAATCTTGTGGGCAGGTTCGGCGGAACCGTTCCGAACTGGATGATTCTGGCCGTTCCGAGCCATACTGGTAGCTCACCGGTACGCTTCTGGCAATGGAAATGAACCCTGTTTTCGGAGCCGAAGAAGGAGAAGAAAAGATGAAGTGAGCGGGGGAGGGAAAGGGAGCGGGCGGGAGGTCGGTGGAGGCCGGCGGCTTGCTCCCCTATTTTGTTCGAAACAAGGGAACCGGCTGCGGCCTTGCCTCCCACGGCCTCCGCCGGTGTCTGCCATCCTTCGCTGGCCTCCCTTTTCTCCCCCTTCTCACTCTTTCTTTTCCTCTCTCTCATGGTACCATGCTCTCTCCTCTGTCGGTACGGGCCCGAGCCGGGCCCATACCGACTCGTGCTGCCGGAGAATTGATATGGTGCCCGGGCCCGTACCGACTCGTGCTGCCGGAGAACTGATATGGTGCTTGGTACCGATTCCGCCGACCTTGCTTGTAGATATATGTTCCATATAAACAAATGACTAAGCAAAACAATTTGTAAGACTATGCATGAGAATATCATGAAAAAACACACGGTATGCCTAAAATAATGCACAAATAATCATGGATTTTCTTTCTTTCTTTCTTTATCTTTTTTTCTCTTTTTTTGCTGGGGGGTTGGGGTGGGGCTAGGAATGAACCACTTTCACAATATGGTTGGTTTGATTGCTTGTACGCCCGAATATATATTGCAGTCTACTAACTGCATCATGTTGGGCCAATTGGTCTCCATTTGTGGCCATACCTCATGGTTTGTTGTTAGGTGCACACTGCCTCCATATAATGCTTGAAGCTTATGCTGGTAACACCTTATGCTTGAATATTGAGAATAGTTATACGGAGGTTGGTTTAGCATGCTCAGTCTTGGTACGCCCTCCATACCGTATACTAATACCGAACTGGTACGGTGCGCCTATACTAGCTGGTTTGGTACGGTATGACATACTTTGGTTGGTATAGTACTCTAGTTTAATACCTAGTGTTGGTAAATGGTTTTCGAGCAGTTCGGTATGGTAATGCATGGTAAGAACTAGTATGTCCGGTATTTAAAACCTTGTTTTCTACCATAAATAACTTAACAAACAAAGTTGAATGTAATAAGAGTTCTTTAATGAAGGCATCGGCCTTAGGTTTTTGTAATAATCTTGTGGGCAGGGTCGGCGGAACCGTTCCGAACTGGATGGTTCCGGCTGTTCCGAGCCATATCGGTGGCTCACCGGTTCGCTTCTGGCAATGGAAATGAACCCTGTTTTTGGAGCCAGAGAAGGAGAAGAAAGGAGGGAGCGAGCGGGGGAGGAAAAGGGAGTGGGCGGGAGGCCGGTGGAGGCCGGCGGCTTGTTCCCCTATTTTGTTCGAAATAAGGGAACCAGCTGCGGCCTTGCCTCCCACGGCCTCCGCTGGTGTCTGCCACCCTTCGCTGGCCTCCCTCCTCTCCGACATTATCTCCTTGCTAGGTTTTCCCTTCTAGCTATCACAAAGGCGAATTTTTCACCCAAATTTCTGTCTCTCTCTCTCTTTTCCTCTCTCCCATGGTACCGTGCCCTCTCCTCTATTGGTATGGTCTTGGGCCGGGCCCGTACCGACTCGTGCCGCCGGACAACTGATATGGTGCCTGGTACCGGTTCCGCCGACCTTGCTTGTAGATATGTGTTCCATATAAGCAAATGACTAAGCAAAACAATTTGTAGGACAATGCATAAGAATATCATGAAAATACACACAGTATGCCTAAAATTGTGCACAAGTAATCATGGATTTTCTTTCTTTCTTTCTTTATCTTTTTTTCTCTTTTTTTGCTGGGGGGTGGTTGGGGTGGGGCTAGGAATGAACCACTTTTAAAACATGATTGGTTTGATTGCTTATGCGCCTGAATACATGTTGCAGTCTACTAACCGCATCATGTTGGGCCAATTGGTCTCCATTTGTGGCCATACCTCATGGTTTGTTGTTAGGTGCACACTGCCTCCATATAATGCTTGAAGCTTATGCTGGTAACACCTTATGCTTGAATATTGAGAATAGTTATACGGAGGTTGGTTTAGCATACTCAGTCTTGGTACGCCCTCCGTGTACTAATACCGAACTGGTACGGTGCGCCTATACTAGCTAGTTTGGTACGGTATGACATACTTTGGTTGGTATAGTGCTCTAGTTTAATACCTATTGTTGGTAAATGTTTTTCGAGCAGTCGGTATGGTAATGCATGGTAAGAACTAGTATGTTCGTTACTTAAAACCTTGTTTTCTATCATAAATAACTTAACAAACAAAGTTGAATGTAATAAGAGTTCTTTAATGAAGGCGTCAGCCTTAGGTTTTTGCAATAATCTTGTGGGCAGGGTCGGTGGAACCGTTCCGAACCGGATGGTTCCGGCCGTTCCGAGCCATACCGGTGGCTCACCGGTTCGCTTCTGGCAATGGAAATGAACCCTGTTTTCGGAGCCGGAGAAGGAGAAGAAAAGAGGGAGCGAGCGGGGGAGGGAATGGGAGCGAGCGGGAGGCCGGTGGAGGGCGGCGGCTTGTTCCCCTATTTTGTTCGAAACAAGGGAACCAGCTGCGGCCTTCCCTCCCACGGCCTTCGCCAGTGTCCGCTACCCTTCGCTGGCCTCCCTCCTCTCCCCCTTCTCGCTCTCTCTTTTTCTCTCTCCCATGGTACCGTGCCCTCTCCTCTGTCGGTACGGACCTAGGCCGGGCCTATACCGACTCGTGCCGCCGGAGAACCGATAGAGTGCCTGGTACCGGTTCCGCCGACTTTGCTTGAAGGTGTGTGTACCATATAAGCAAATGATCAAGCAAAACAATTTGTAGGACTATGCATAAGAATATCATGAAAATACACACAGTATGCCTAAAATTGTGCACAAGAAGTAATCATGGATTTTCTTTCTTTCTTTCTTTATCTTTTTTTCTCTTTTTTTTGCTGTTGGGGGGGGTGTTGGGGTGGGGCTAGGAATGATCCACTTTGAAAACATGGTTGGTTTGATTGCTTATGCGCCTGAATACATGTTGCAGTCTACTAACTGCATCATGTTGGGCCAATTGGTCTCCATTTGTGGGCATACCTCATGGGTTGTTGTTAGGTGCACACTGCCTCCATATAATGCTTGAAGCTTATGCTGGTAACATCTTCTGCTTGAATATTGAGAATAGTGCCTAAGGAGATATTTTTGTAAGGTTAACATGTCGTACCTAAAATAGGTTGTTAAATAAGATTTAGTGTGTATACTTAATTTTTTTTCCTTTGATATTTACTTATATTTATTTTTTTATACCAGCCACATATGTGGCCAAAAACCGCATATGCTCTATTTTGTACCCCAACTGCCTGCATGCCACATCCACTTTTTAAATCCTTTGGAGTGAAGTATTGCTTTGGCAAATAATTCTAATGGATGTGGATAGCTTCGCTAATGAGATGTGTCTTGACATCAGACACATTTTGATAGAAAGTAGCAGCTTTTCTTAATACTAGTAACTAGTAAGTTTGCATGGGCATATGCATGCAGCACTGGAAAAAAAATAGACAGACAATAAACCATCAAAATGAAACTCATTGCGCGGTTTGTCAAACAATGAATAAACTCGACGTATTCACCAAAAAAAAAACTTGACATTCGTTAACATATGTAGTTGAAAACTAAGAGTTAGCGGCCATGTATTAAGAATCACCTCCTATGTTCAAAAACTGATGCAAAATTTTGCAATGATATAGTTGAATCTAAGAATTATAACAGTCAAATCCTTAGGTAGGTTCAGATGTACTATTCGAAACCAAAAATGAATTCTCATCTCAATAATTTCTTTTCTAGCCTCTCAATTACTATTATCACAATGCTTTTGGAGTCAAATCGCAATGCCAAGGATTGCTAGTTGTCTTGGTTGTTTGAAAATTTCCACAAGCATTCAATTGGAGGCACAGATTATGCTGTAAGGGCTTGACAATAACCGTCATGGGCCCAAGGTTGTTGACTTTTGTATAAAAGTTTGTAAATGCTACAGAAGTGTACAAATCTCCCTCCCTAAACTAGACACTTTAAAATGGTAATGTTGCACACATCGGGTCCCTTGCCTGTGGCTCATGATTACCTTCACTCTTGCAACTTCAGACCGCATACAAAAAATTAAGGGGTTTTTGTACTATATTTGGAAAAGATTATTGATAAGGTCTTGCTGACCCATGCTTTAAGCTTATGGTTATGGACACTTAATGCGCATCACATTCAGTAGCCCGAATATTGCTAATTTAGAGTTCTTTAATTTTAGGCTTTAGATTGAAATCATTAGGGCCTTTTGAAGTTCAATGATGGCCAATCAAAATCGTATCACAAGATCTTTAAGTCCCTAATTTTAAGAGATCCAAAAATGAGTAAATTTTGGTAAGTTAAGGGTTGGTTACTGTTCACGCCGTTGTAGCATGAATAATGATGCTGCAGTACCATATGCTGTTAGGAGTCAATAACTTGCTTGTTTTGGATTTTTTTTTTGAGGGATTTATTTCTACCTTTATATTTGTTAACTCGAGGGGCAAGTTTGAGTCTTTATGAAGTAGGTCGAGCAAAAGACTTGTATAATGTTTTTATTTATTTATTTATTGTGAATGGAGTTTTGATGCCAGGTTTGGCCCTCTTGTTTCCTCCCTCTCTCTTCTTCTCTCACTCTCTATTTTATGCTACAGATTTCTATGTGCATTATCCGATTTAATCTGTTACAGATTTATATTTGATTGGCTAAGAGATCTCTAAAATGTGATTTGGTTCATCTTCCACTCTCCTCCTTGCTACTTTTTCCTCTCTTCTCTCTCTCTCTCTCTCAATCTTCTTTATTTCATAAATCCCTTGTTTATCCCTGCTGTTTTTGGGCTTTTAATAGATCACATTTCTGTCTATAAATTTTTGCAATGCATTATTTGATCTAATCTGATTGATTTATATTTGATTGTCAGCTGTAGATTGTGATTTGCTTCATTTTCCCGCATATAGAACATCCTAAAATAATTTTTTGAATAGCCATTGCCCTAAATTTCAAGCTTTCTTATTGATTATCCTAGTCTTAAAACCTGGACAACAAGCAATAAAACCCTTAGCAATCCTAATCCTTTGTCTCAAGATACACCATTGCATGCAGGCGGCTCTAACACCTGCTGTCCTACATCAACACTTGAAGCTCATAGTTCAACATCTTGCCTTTCAATTATATCGGCCTCCATATAGATGAGCTCTTGATCGAATTGCCAAATGCATCCTAGTATACATTACCTGATTATAGCAAGAATCTTGCCCATAAAAGTTTGCATTGGTCTGATATGCTTCCAGAATCAAGATCCAAACTCTAATTTGGTTGGTTTTAATCTTTCCAGATTGGACGCGATCTGTTTTCTCTTAAGCTGACCAGATTGGACTTAAGGAAAAAAGCTTCAAAATGCAAATGAAAAGAAACCCACCTCACTAGACTTGAAAATTTACTGGTTAAAATTTGGACCTAATTTTAGGCAGAAGGTCAGTTCTAGCTGAATTTAGATTAAGCCAATAGTGAATCTTGCTTGGTTGGACTCAGATTTTATGGATCCTGTTAGACCAACAAAAGTGTGTTAACAAATCCTTGATCCAACATAGTTATTTGGTCCAGTCTAGGTTGTGAATTTATATATTTGGGTCTAATTAGACCCAAATGTTAGTTTGACCTGACCTCAAGAACATGCAGCCATACACATAAGCATCTGAAATTTGGAGGGTTTTGAATATAGTCTGTTGGATATTTTGAAACATTAAATGGTCCTTGCTTAAACCATCATCTCCAATGACGTGCTCCATAAAATTTCAAAAAATTAAAGGAAACAGTTGTTCGTTAGAGATTCCTTGCTGCTAACAGGACCATGACTGTCTTTCAAGTATGTTCTTTAGGCATCTTCCTTCTTGATAAGTGCACCCTTATCTTAAATGCACTTGATTTATTCCTATCAAAGTTTGCCGTACCGGTCGGTGCCGTAGCGGCATACCTTATCAGTACCAAACCAATATGCAGTCACGTATCGTATCGACGCTTGGTACGTTCTACTGTCTCGTACCGTACCATGTACCGACACTATAATAAGATGGTACCGGTATAGGATCCGGTATCGATATGGCGAACCTTGATTTCTATCCTTTAATAATATGTATGATTATGTATATGAAAAACAAAAGTACATTTGGGATCTTCATCATTTCAATATAGTCTATCGAACAAGCACCCATCTTAATAAGTTCATTACTATCTTTTAATGTTCACTTTATTTACTTTTATCCTTTAGTGTTATGTGTAAGTGCACGTGCATGTGTGATGGCAGTACATTGACAAGCTCCTTTAATTAAGTAACAATGTTTCCATATATATATATATATATATAAGTAGCATAGTCAAGAGTCCTTCCTTTGGTAAATGTACCCCTTTTTCCTTTTATATAAACTTAATTTATTTCTATGCATTAATCTATTAATAGAGTATATGTACATGAAACAGAGTGACATTGGGAAGCTTTTTTATTTCAACAATAAAGAGTCTTTAAATATAGTAAGAAGTAGGTGCAGAAAACATTAGTTGTTTTGTTCAAGTTCCAATAGACCTTTCCACAGAGTTGACAGAAGAAAGCGCTATGAGTGCACTTATAGGATTGCTATAGACATTTGAAGGGTTATTGTATATTTGCTCTCCCAAAATCACTGGTTCCACATATCCCTAGATCATCCTGTATTTGCAACGATAACCTCCTGTTAGGTGTTCAGTTGATGGCATTAACAAGTAACAGTTTTAAGTGCAAAATGATGCTATTACCCTTTTACATAAATACCCCTGAAAAAACTGAATATTCAGTTTGTCTGCACAAGCTACACTTCTGCATAAATATTTGAAGGATATCAGTGCTAAAGGGTAATAAAGTTATTTTACACTTAAAAATGTTACTGACATTGTCAATCAAAAATCTATCAAGAGGGGTCTTGTTGCAAAAGCCATATTTACAACAGGTGTATGGTAAAATCTATCAAGAGGGTTATTTTTGAAAGGTAAATATGCAATAAGCCATATTTACGAGGGTGTTTATGTGTGTGTGCATGCGCTAAAATCCCCAATATATATATATATTTTAATATGGTTATTACTTATTATTATCTAGTGATACATTCTTCTTGCAAATTATGCCAACGACATGCGAAATGTAATATACTGTAACTAATTGCTCTGTATTTCAACATTTATCAGTGATGATCATGAACTAATTCTCTATGAAGTGACAAAATGCCAAAGCCCAACGGCTTGTATTTTATTTGGTTATCTACATAAAATTTCAATAGGTACTTGGTTTTAAATAGCAAGTATTCTTGGTTTCAGGAAATATTTAAATGCTTTCTTTCCAGGTTGGACGCAAACTTTAATGTATGTTAGTAGAAAAAAGAAATGAAAGATCAGAATAGGGACATGGATTCAAAAACTATAAAAAATTTGTTTTCTCAAACAAAAATTGTTATCATGCAAATGTCTGGGTGGGAACCCCATGATGCTGATGTCCTAACATGAAGGTCACTCTAGTAGTTTATTCTTCTCTGAATTCATGAGTACACTTCTATATCTGATAGTTTCCCCATCCACCACTTTTTTAAGAAGAGAAAAGGGGAGTGCATGGAATAGTAGAAAAGAGTTTTCAAATCGAGAAAAAAGGCGCATGGAATGGTAGGAAAGTGAAGTGCATTAATCAATTCCATTAGGTACACCAGCACCTAGGGCTTGCATGCCTCATCAAATTTTGGAACTTGACCCAAATCCATCTAGCTTTCAAGTAATTTGAGAGCAACAAGTTAATTAGACAAGACAGTTTCTTTAAGGTATCTCTCAAACAAGCAAAAGATAAATGTTCCTCACCGGGAATCTGTTCCCTCGCCTGAAATCACTATAAAAAAAGGGCTCTCTTTTTAGGCTAGTTAAGATAGGGAGTGAATTCTACTTTAGACAAGTCTAGCAAAGTAGCTCATATGGTAAGACGATCATCGGTCCAACCTCTTTCAATCAGTCTTTCCTCTTTCAATCGCTTGAACCGGTATTAAGGAAATTCGATTTCTCCTCAATATAAATTTTTTGCAACGAAAAAAGATCTGTTTTTTTTTACCAACATTTGCAGAAGAAGCTTTTTTTTAGACCACAACCTTTGTAAAACCATAATGATTTGAAAAAATGAGCACCATTTACATTGGTAATCTTGATTAGATAGTGCATACAATTACTTTACAAGTTATATTAGTTCAAGATATACTTACCATCTATATTTTCAATCAATGCATTTTCTTTTGTGAGGATTAATGAAATTATCTTTTCTATCGAAATCTTTCACCCCAAAATTAAAACAAAATAGTTGGTATACATGTCTTGAACTATCTTTAAAAAAATCTACAATAAAAAAGGGCATCCAATGGATGATGCTCCCACCATTGTAGGGTCTAGGAGAGTCAGATGAATCAACCTTACCTCCACGTGTAGAGAGACTATTTCTGTGTTTCGAACCTATGATACCTAGGTCATAGTGGGGCAATTTTATCATTGCGCCAAGGCCCACAGTCTAAAGATATCTATAATGATGGCTCAAATTTTACTTCATGGACAAACAATTAGAACATGAATAATAAACACCCACACCGCTTCCTTTTTCAATTTATTCACCTAGTTACTTGACATTTATAATAAATATACTAAAGATATGGGGCAATTAATATGTTCTAAAGAATCTTAGGAACTTAATTAGCATGCCTACTTCTATTTTGCCATTAAAAAACTCTTTCCTCGAGTATATATTTTGGGCTCCCAAGGGTTGAATGCTAGTTCAAAGGTTACTTGCTAGTATCTGAATTTCCTTTTAATGCCAAAAGAAGACCTGGGTGGTATTATCTCGGCTTAACCATGTTTTGGATCTTTCCATATATAATTTTTATTTTAAAATTAGAACTAGTGTGATACATATTTTATTTGGGAAATGGCAATTCTATTTCCTGAACACATCACAGGTAGCATTTATTAATTGTTACTGAGTTCTCTACTGCATGGTTTTAGTGATACATGTTTCTACAATAGAGAAGTAAGGAGTCTTATTCCTCTAAAGACCACTTAGACTTTTTTTTGTACGGTTGAAAAGTGATCACATAAATAATTATATCTTGCCATCATTTTTCTTCAATTAATCTGACAATTCTGTTTCGGTATTGATATTTTGAAATCAAATTGATATATGCAGTATTGCCATTCTGTATAATAATTCTTTGTCTATCATTTGGCCAAGTAGGCAGTGGATTGGAATGATGAACCAAATGAGGAACAAGGGGGGGCTGATATGCTCCCTACTGTTGTTGTTGATGGTTGTGAGCAGGCATCTGAAGCAAAAGAAGATAATGCAATCAGTGGTACCGAGGAAAACGAATGGGATAGACTTTTACGTGTCAGGTCAGTAATGTTTGTTAATCCATTTTTCCTAAGCATACTGGTGCTCATGTTTAGATCCTTGTGATTTTTACATTACTTTAAAAAGTTCCTATATCATGTTTATTAACACACTTGGAGAATTGCACATTAGATTGGTCTGGTGGAGTTAATCTTCTTTAATTTGACCAAACATTTAACTTTGCCAAACTTGTTTAAATCAAATGATAATATATTAGAGTTGTGAAAGAGGTCATGATTTGGTGACATTTTGTACTATTCAGTTGTATAGCAGTATCGAAATTTTATCCAGTGCAAGCATTTTATCCTTTGGAAAATATAAAATCTTACAACAGGTTTGAAATGCCGTGCAAGGGTGCGGTTTGACGTGTACCTCTTGGTACATAATGTACCGAGGCCTTCTCAGTACAGGGAGGTGGTTTGGTACAAGGAGGCTCAATTTGGACAAAACCATCCAGTTTGCTCCCATACCGAAGGTGGATCCAGTGGTTTGAGGGAAGATCAAGGTTGATTTACCTTGTACCTCTTGAACCGAGCAGTATGCTTGCATACTGCTTCAGAAGTGGGTTACATGGTGTTTCTCTTTTGCTTTTGACCATCTGAATTGATGCACTAGAAATATGTTGTTAAGTTATTGAGAAAATTTATGCACCAAAAGAGATAAGGTGAATGCTTTAAGTGCACGCAATAACTTTTATCTCATGTTGTTATATAAAAATTTTGAAAATTTAAGAATGATAGAAAAAATGATAAGGAATCATTGATGATAATAGCTATCATTTTGAATGATTCTGTATAGCTGGTATTATTGTTAAATGATACTATAGATATATTCTATTTATTTTAACACTTTTAACTGAGGTTTTAACTTTTAAGTGCTGGTTCCAAATGTTGTACTGTTTTTCCATTAGAATGGTACAATACTGGTACCAACAGTAAATACTGAAATAAAACATATCAAAAAGAATAAAAAGCTGTCAGTGCGCACTGGTGCAGACCAAGATGTACTGCTGATAATTTTGACTTCAGTCTGCTTCCTATAAAACTCAATCTTCTGATGGTTTGCAATCCGTTACCTTGGAATTCAACTGAAGAGTCACCAACAATGTTAACGGATCTTTCCCGTAAACACAACCCCAGAATTCGCTAGGAATAATGAATTTGCAGAAAAATGAAATTCTCATAAGATCTTCTTGACTGTTATTCAAAAGGTCCGATAATGTATGTATATTGGATCCTTTGAGGGACGCACCAAAGCAGCGTTCGTTGTACTAGCGCCTTCTTTTGAAGCTAAACAGAGGCTCGAAAGACGGAGTACGTCCGAAGTCGTTGGCTGCTTTTTTGTAGTGCGCAAGTTAGAGTGAACTTCTTCTGTTCTG
>JAOXJJ010000359.1:1938490-1969077 GCA_025769935.1 Phoenix roebelenii | reverse complement strand
AAAGAACGAAGGTTGACGCCGAAAAACAAGGGGAAGCTCTTCTCCTCTACGGAAAGAGATAAGAAAGAAGACCTCTGGCCTTCTAGGGATTGCAAAAATCTTTTCTTAGGATGGAATTCCACTTCCATTCCATATAAGTAGTCCTTATGCCAAGAAACTAGATTTTGAAGGCAAAGACCTATCAACGAAGGCAGTGGTCGGACAGCAACAAAGCAGCAACATACGAAGCAGAAGGAGGTTGAAATCAACTCAATCAATGAGAAAAAAAATGACCACCTATTATACTCGAAAAAAGGAAGTTTATGAAAGAGTCTTTCTTTATTTTTTGAATAGCCGGCGTGAGAACTGACTTTTCCGGCGATCGTAAGGATGACTTTTTTGTTGGCGAAACGATGGGGGGGGAGAAACCACGCCAGTGATTCTCTGAGCCAGTCTTGATTTCCAACGTCTCGGGAAACTGGTCGACAACGAGGCGCTTTTTGCCCTAAATAGGGGGAATCCCGTCCTTTGGCCCTCTGTCACAACCCAAGTCGAAAGAAAGAAGGAATGTCTTACTTTCCCTACCGCACGGTATGAGAGTTCCCACTTGAACCGGACGAGCGGCTTGCTCCTCGGAACGACTGCTAACTCTGAGCAATATCCTTAATTATTTATATACTTGCAGTTCAGTTCCAAGCCTTAGGGCAATGATAAGATAAAGAACCGCTCCGCACCTTCCCTATTACAGATAATTTTGGCATCCCAGCACTCATTCTGATGCAGGTTTGTGCAAGAACAGTACGATACTGATGGTATTTTCCTGTTCTGGTGGTTTTTGAGTCCATAGTTTTAACAAATATATCTTTGAAATGTATTTTAGGTTACAATTTATGAGATGTTATGCGGTATTTGTGCATGTCAATGACTTTGGCATACAAAGAAAACCTTGACTAGGTCCTAAACTCAATTTTCCCACCTTAATCTTATGAGAACATAAATTTGGACAAGAAAACGTGATAAGGAAATTCAAAATCAGAGACTGGATGTTAAAAGATTGTACTAAGAGCGTTTGAAGCATATCCATGCATACCCATCGATACCCATTGCCGGCAGTCGGCATGATCCTTGATATGGCATGTATTGTGTCTATGCTTGATTGATATACCATATCAACTCTCAGCATTTTGAACCTTGCTATATTACATTGTTTTGTTACCTTGCTTCTTATTTATGGATGTGTCACAGCACAAAAATAGAAAAGGTTTAATTTTTTTGTTTTCTACTTGACACCATCCTCACAGAATTAATCGAGCGGCCAATAAAATTAATTGGTATATCCTACAGCAGTTTCCTGTTACAAAATGAACTCAGCTTTAACTATCTTTTCTAGGGTTGTTTACTGAGGATTTGGCATTAATGTAGCGGTTGGCTACATAAAATTCGTATAGGTTGATGGAATCTATTATGATAGTTTGATGAAACACGCAAGTTCTTAGCTTCTTTCTTTTAGAGTCATTAATGCTTTCTTGTATTGGCCTTGTGATTAGCTACGTCTTTGTATGAAGCTGGTATTAACTGATGGACTGTGGAGAGGCTTGAAACCTTGGTAAATTCATTTTATATGATATGAGATGCAAATTAGTTGATGCTCTCCACATCTTAAAAACAACTGTTGAGTTTGTAGCTTTGAGGTCCATCATAATGCTTACATTATCTACAACCTAGGGTTTTTTTGAGGGAACTAGTTCTTAGTGACAAGAGACACTGTGCTGTAGACTACATTGAGCACAATAATGCAAGCTAATGTGCTTATAAAATCTTGAAGCCATAGATTAAAAAGGAAACATAGCATTTTGTTACCCCTCCAAAATTTCCCTTTTTGTATTATCTGTTGAAAAGTGATTTTTGCATATATACCCTTCACCTTATATGATTTTCTATTGCTACTGTAGCAATTAAAATCTAGCTTGGCCATTGTCAAATGCTGTCCATTTACCTTGTAAAACAACCTGAATACCCTTCGCGATAATACCCCTTATGAATTGTAATATCATATAATTAACATTAATATATAATTATACTAATATTTATCATATACTAGACTTCATAATAAATGAACAAAAATATATCATAATATATTATAAATATGTTTTATAAATTATATAGTATGTAAATATAAGTATGAAAGTCTGTGTAAATATCATCATATTGTGTTAGATATATTTGTAAAGTATTTTTAATGTTACAGTTATTTTATCCTACATCATAATCATTGATCAAATAATCTATATTTTTGAATATAAAATATAATATTTTTATTATGATATGCATTGAAATTATAATATAATTATCAATATTAATAAGACTATGATTGAATATATTAGGCTAGACTAATATAACTACCTTGTTTACTATTATATATTATTAAATAATTATATTTTGAAAACATATTGTACTCTGTATATTCTTAATATATTTTATGTAAGATATTAATCATATTAACTAATATTTTATTATATGATAGTATAGAAATAGTTAATATAATTATGTAAATATTAAATATTTTATTAATATAATGTTGCAACATAGTGTACGTTGTAGAATACATAATAATAATATATTATAAATATGCGAGTATTATGTTATGAAATATTAGTACGTAATTATAGAGTAGATGCATAATTTTTCATATTACTAATATGTAATATGTTATAATATATAAATATTTAGCATAAATATTATATGTTTTATTAATATAATATCACCCTTTAAATACTATATATTATGATGACATATTAATATGTTGCAAATACATTGTGTTATGCAATCTTAATGTATAATTATATGTGTCTTGTGCACAATAATTTTAAGTGCTGTAATATGTAATTGTGGGATATTTATGCAAAAAAGTTCTTTCTGCTGTAGCCATTACTTTGTTTGGAAACATTGGGGATATATTACTGCAAAACTGCAAAAATATTCATGCCATTCACCAAGGCAAACAGCTAGCTTTTGATGCTGTTGAACCTGATGTCAACTGTAGAAGAAGTGATGCAGAAAGAGGTGTAATGTGAGGGGTATGTATGCAAGTATATATTTTGGAGGGAAAGAGACATAAAAGCCAACTCTGCAGAGGTATATATGCAAAACTGGCAAAAGCTTATTATGAGATTGTGCTTGGCATTGCGTGTAGTGCAAGCATTAGAGGTTTTGTAGACAAACTCATTGGACTTACTCTTTAGGAGGAAAGCTTTCAGTAATAGACATGTACGACCATTGATTAAGACATCTGTTTTGTAATTCTATTGTGCCTTATTATGATAGTCTGTACTCTGTAGACTTGGTAGTTTTGCTCTCTTGCCTTTTGGGTTTCTTTTCTTCTAAGTCTTTCTGGTTTCTTTAGTCTGCTTGAGACTTCGTGAACTTTCTTGGTCCTATTCTCTGGCAAGGTTGACTATGAGGATAAAATTTGAGAAGCCCATTCCATTATGCCTGATCTTGGAACATTCAAGAAAGCTTTCTAAAGTTGTTTTCCATGGAACAAACTTCAGCATTTCTGTTTTTCTTTTTAAAAGCTGGTGCTAGATGAAGCTGAATCTTAGTGCAGACCTCAGTTACCTAAACTGGGAATGTTTACACAAGCAGATTAGGTCTACACTTCGCTTGGTGTTTCCTTGGGACAGTTTGCTACCCTAAGAATAGTATATAACTTTCGGATGTGAAGTTTTTCCAAATTTGTATAATGCCTTGTAAGTCCACCTAATTTTATTTCATCATCATTTATATTTTGAAATGAATTTACCCACAAGAATTGTTAACTCAGCTGGTTGGTACCTTCCTCTCCAAGTGAGAGGTCTCAGGTTCAAACCTGAATTGTCGTGAATAACCATCGAATTCTTAAAAAAGGAAAAAAGAATTTACCCAGGAGAAGGAAATTATGCCTGCACATACACATTCTGAAGCATTCATACATTACATTTCTAATTTCATTCTTTGATTTAATTAAAAGCAGAAACTTAATTATTTATCTCAAGCATGAGGATAAACTTGTATTTTTAATGCTTGGATTTAGGTGGGAAAAATATCAGATCGAGGAGGAAGCAGCTCTGGGTCGAGGGAAGCGCTTGAGAAAAGCAATATCTTACAAGGAAACATTTTCTTCAATACCAAGTGAAACTTTAAGTGAGGTATTGTTTTTCATCTAAACCAACTTTTGGGAGATGCTGGTAGATGATGTTTATCAATGAACTTAAATTTTGCATTTGTTGCTTGACAACCGGAATTCCATTGACACTTTCGGTTTCACAATGTTAACACATAATGTGACTTATTAACACATTATCATGGCCTAGGAAAACATGGTCAATCCTGTCAGGCGAAATCTGGGAGGTATTAGTATGTGATCAACGAATTTTTAAATGTTCCAAGTTCCAACAATAGTCAGCATGGTGATTTCTGGCTGTTTTATTAACAGAAAACATCCTGAGTTGAAGTGACTTTTCATGTGTAATTTGTTCATCTAAATTCTTTCGAATTTTTTTTTTTAACTTTTACTTTTCTGGATTGAATGAAAACTTTTAAAATATGAGATATTACTCTTTTATGACATTTCTTAAGTGAATAGTCTGACCTTTGACATAGGGAAAGTTACTAGATTCTTGCTGTAGTTTGTTTCTTTCAGTTGCATCATGATCTTTGACAACTTGGTTAAAGCCTTCTATACATGGTCTGCTGTACCGGTCCGTACCGGCCGGTACGTACCGGTCCGGCCTGAGATCGGTACCGGATCAGCGTGGAATTCAGTACCGGTAGTTTATTGTTGAAGAATCTGTACGGGACCGGTACAGACCGGTTCGGGCCACCACCGGTATGCTGACCGGTACCGGTACGGCGGACCTTGCTTCTATATGATAAAATTATTTCCTAATACAAGATGGTGAATGGTTTGAAAAATAATATTCACAAAAATTTGCCTAAATAAAACTGACGTAAATTGCACATTTTCGGTAGTAAGTTTAGAACTGAGTTGCTGGAAGTTTCTGAAGAATTACTAGAGGGGCCTAATCATGTGAATGCTTATATGTGTCCTTGTTACAAATACATGATTACATAGCAGAAATTTTTATATGGTTAGATATGTTAGAAAGTATGCCTGATGCATTACCGTAGAATGGCCACACACCATTTTTATAAGCTTGCACGATGTATTTAATAGTATGATGTATTTAATAGTTTTAAGTTTTAACGGCATTTTTTGTTCAGAATTACTATTTACTATGATCAAAATGCTTAAAAGGTTATAAAGTATTTCTATCTACTAATATACCAAGTATGAATAACAATGCATCCATGAAAGAAGGTTAAAACATATGGCAACCAATCCAATCATAATAATTTCTTGATGCTTAACTTCTTACTGCAGCATTCTTTGTTGTTTGGTTACTTAAATAAGTTCAATTGTGCTTGGATTTTTAAAATTATGACTTCTCAAACAGTTTTGATGGTTCAATCCAGTTGGTGCCTCTGAAAATATGATAAGTCTTCTATAGTCTCCTGGTCATTATTTGCTTCCTACACTACTAGGATACCAAGATTCAAATTTACTAGAGATTTTATGTTATAACCATGATGATGCTTCTCTTGCTTTTTGAAAACGCTTCTTTTGTACAGGTCATGATACCTAGAATTATCCTCATAACTATTCATGCTTCCAAGTAGACACCACAGCAATTGGTTGCTTATCCATTATTAGTTTTCTCAGTTCTCATAAGTTCATTGATTTTTTAATGTATGCCTATTGGGAGAACCACCATATTATGTCATCTACTCCTTCCCCATCCTTCATGCGCAAATGCTGGTAGATTCTAGTAGACTGAGGATGAGAGGATGGTAGAAAATGTATGGTAGTTTTTTAATCTACTATAACATTTTTTCTAATTTACTTTTCAATAAATTTGAAGGAAAAATGAAAAACTTAAGGAGATCTTGGGACTATTTTTTTAATTAAAGTAGGTTCTAATTTGCTATTTGACATCTTCACTAATTTTTAATTTGTTGTTTGACATCATTGTTGTTACTTGTAGCATGGTTGTTCTCGGATTTGTTTTCCCCATGATATCTTGAGATTGTTTATTATTGTCTACTCTCTTGAAAGAATAGAAGTTATTTCATTATATGGAGAAAGGTTGAAATCTCATGTGTATCGGCCATTAGCTACTACCATAGGGGACAATGTAGATTTGTAGGCTACTACTGTGCCTGGGTTGGGTCAAGCACCGTCGTGCTAGGCCAACTTCCTGATCAGGCTTTGGGCTTGGCCCGAGGGAGCTAGGGTTTAGGTAGTAGAGCCGAAATGCAGATCAAGCCCAACACAGCACTTGATTTGGAGCCCTCCCTCCCCTCCCCACTCCCCACTCCCCCACCTCCTACCCATCTCCCTTTCCCCTACAACCCCACCCTCTCTCTCCGCCCCACAGCCTCACCTATCTCTGTCCCTCTCTCTCTCCCCTCCCTCCCTCCTAGCCCTCACTTCCCTGCTCCTACCCATCCCCCTCTCAGTTGCCCATTGAGGCATACCATCCCCAACACACCGGGCTTGGGCTGGGCCTATTCGGGCTCAATTTGGATCCATTTGGGCTTCTGGATGGGCTTGGGCCTGACCTTCCAAAAAAAATTTGAGCATGGGCCCAGCCCGAAGCCTAAAAAGAATTCATCCTGTCTGGGCCTGGGCTACCAAAATCCTGATCTGACCAGGCCAAGTTCCAGCAATATCACTAGTATTTGGGCAAACGAGTCTATGCTTTTCTTAGTATATCATGCCATATTGAGGTGTACTGAGGCATATCAACATCATACAGCAAGGTTCTTATATGCTTTTTCTTTCAACATAAATGTGCAGTCATACATAATGCCCTCACATTGAGAATGATGCCATATTGACTGGCGATCAAATATGTTACAGATCCTCAAGATTTGAATCCTTACTAGAGTGAAATAGTCGATTTGGTTCAAATTTACAGGATGCATATTGTATTTTGATAAGAAATTTAATATCTCAATCTGGATCTAAATATAATTTGAATTCTGATTATGATATTTATTTTATATCATACCATGTGCTATTTGTGTCTTTGACTCTGGAATTATTTTTCCTTTTGCCTGATAATCTAGGTACATCTATCATAATATATGAACTCTTAGTTTTCAAAATCTAGTTGTGCCAAGTTTTGAATCTTATGCATCAAGATTTTGGATTCTAAATGAATGCTTGAATCATAATTGTTATGAAATCCATGTGTAGGATGGCTAATCCAACGGCTAAGCTATTGTTTTTCTAGGTCTTATTTACCACTGCAATCATTTATATGTGGACCTCTTATCAGTTGATTGATTGCCCATGGTTATCTCATTTCAGTTCATTTTTGAAAGTTTCATTTCACGTTAGCTGTATTTATTAGTTTCATGTGCTGACCTACATATTAATGCTATACTCCAATTTTGCTGAAACTCACTGGGTGCAATCACTGGTCATGGCAGAGTGGTAACGATGAGGAGGAACCAGAGCCAGAATATACACCCGCTGGCCGGGCATTGAAAGAAAAATTGTATGCCCAGCTCTTTTGTTTTCTATTTGTTTGCGCCCATTTCTATGATTTGAACTTGCTTAACCCAATTTTCAATCAGTGCTAGGCTCCGTACTAGACAGAAGGAACGGATTGCCCGGAGGCACATCACGGAGGTTCCTACTTCTGTTGATGCACCTGAGTTACCGACGCAACCACTTGTTCCTTCTGCTAAAGAAGGTGAAGACCTGAATATCAGCAAACCTCTGGAAAATACAGGAGAACAGGCTTCTTCCGTCAATCTGGAGGACACCAAATTATCTCAACCATTTGCAACTACGAGCTGGAGTGAGTCGACTGCAAGACTGGGAAAGTTCCTGAAGCATGGGTACAAACAATTCCATGGGACTCATCTAGATCTTTCTGTCGGACCACCTGGAAATCTTTCTCCTGATACCTCTTTGCGTACCCATCAGTACCAAAGTACGCACTTTGCAAATTCAATTTCTTCTGGCAACTTTCTACCTGTTTTGGGACTATGTGCTCCTAATGCTAATCAGGTAAACTCAACATCCCGAAATTTCCGATCTCTACCGAGCCTACCAACATCGAATCATCAACAGAGAAGAATGAGCAGTAGATTGTCAGAATTTCCATTGCCACCTGCTGCTAACACTAGACCTTTAAAAGATGCAAATATTCAAGGTAGAGAAACAAGTGCAGATACATCTCTATTGCCAAAGACATCTCTATTGCCTGATACATCTGGAGAAGCTTTGCATCACCATTTAAAGGATATCATTCCCAACAGCTATTTTCCCTTTTGTCCTGTATGTTATTCTATCAATTTTTCTCTGTCATATCTTCCATTTTGGGCAAAATTAATATTTCCTTTTCAATTATTTGCATAGAGATCTTTAGAATTCAGGATTATAATTAGATGGTGCTTCTTGTGCAGCCTCCTCCTACATCCTCTGGAAGGGCTCCTCATGGTCCACTGGATGGATCACGTTCTTCTTTTGCCTCATTTCAGGAGAAACTGGGTCTTCCTAGCTTAATTCTTGATGATAAGACGCTGCCAAGGTTCTCATATCTATCAAGAACTTTGACGAAGCCACATGCAGATATCCTACCAAGCTTGTCACTGGGCACAAATATGGATTATGTTAATGGTTCCGTTCAGGAATTGTCAAATATTCCCCAAGTTTCAAACTTTAGGCAACAGATGAGTGATATGAAGCAAAAAAAACTGATGGCAGAGCTACCTCCAATGCTTGGACTGGCTCCAATGCAAGCTGGACATTCGTCATTACCTGAAAACCATAAGAAGGTTCTTGACAACATAATGATGCGAACTCAATCGGCAACTAATAAATTCTTCAAGAAAAAATTAAAGGCAGATGCATGGTCAGAAGATGAACTTGATGCTCTCTGGATTGGTGTCCGTAGGCATGGAAGGGGTAATTGGGAAGCAATGCTCAGAGATCCCAAGTTGAAGTTCTCGAAGCATAGAACCACTGAGGACTTGTCCACAAGATGGACTGAGGAGCAGCGCAAGATAATGGATGGGCCAGCTTTTGCAGCTGCAGAATCTTCCAAGCCTACATCATTTCCTGGAATCTCTGATGAAATGATGACCCGGGCATTGCTTGGAAGTGAATTTGCCAGTCTTGGGACTGAACCACCTAAGTTTCACTCTCACCTGACAGACATTCACTTGGGCTGTGCAGATCTTACTTCTGGATTTTCATGTACTGAGCTGGCCAATCATATTGGTGCAGTGAATGAGAACTACGCACCGGTCACAGCATGGAAATCTGACAAAATGGGAACAAGTTATGCAGGGGATTTTTCTGCCCAACCATTTGATAGACTGGAGAAAATTAATATACCTTTGAATCATTCATTTCAACATATTTCTTTGGCAGGTAATAGCTTTGGCTCTCTAGGCATGAACTGTCCTAGCAGCTGTACTTTGCAGAAGGAAGATGAATTTTGTGCCCCTCAGAATCTCTACTTCCCTAGTATTTCAGACAAATCATTGAACTTGTTGCATGATTCCCATAATAATGTTCATTCTGGTGAATCCAACATGGGAATGCCTCTCAATGCCCATAAGAAGTCAGTTTCTGCTGTTTCTCCTCCCAACAACGATAATGCTCCTGGCAGTTCAAATACAAACAATCTCCCCCATTGGCTTCGAGAAGCAGTCAGCATTCCAGCATCCAGGCCACCAGAACCTGATTTGCCCCCAGTTGTTTCAGCAATTGCTCAATCAGTTCGCCTGCTTTATGGAGAAGAAAAACCAGCAATCCCTCCATTCGCAATTCCGGGTCCACTCCCTTTCCAGCTCAAGGATCCAAGGAAAAGTCTAAAAAAGAAGAGGAAGTTGCAGAGGCTTCGTCAAGTGACCCCTGATATCGCTGATGCCAAAAATTTTGATCACACAGCTTCGAGCACCATTCCTCCTGCACCACCATTAATGTCATGTGCACCCAATCTCCTTTGGACTGATGTCGATGAAAGAGTACCAGCTCTGAATTTGAATCTAAATTCCCCATCATCGACATCATTTTTGACACAAGGAAATAAGCAAGGCATGACATTGTCACCATCTCCTGAAGTGCTCCAATTGGTAGCATCTTTTGTGGCTCCTGGTCCTTGCACGATCCCAGCAACTGACATGCCTGGCACTAGTTGCCAAAGAACTGATTTGCCCATGTCAAAAGATCTCGAAAATTTTGAACAAGATGGAAAGAGTCTGATTGGAGATTTCAAGGGCATTCGTGGAAAGCGGAAGGCAAGTAAGAACTCACTTTTAGGTTGCTGGGGGAAACTAACAGATAAGCAGGTTGATCTTGCAGAGAGTGGAGACTCGAGTAAAACTCGGTCAGATCCGGATCGAACAGACCAGCTCAATATTGAGGAAATTTCATCAGAAGAAGCTGTATCAAATGATAATGGAAGTGAACATAAATCATAAACCTTGTCGTATTTTTGGCTTTTGCCTTTTTCCTTATGCTAGCAAAGTTTGGTCCATGAATGTGCCGCTTTCATACACATGGCTTAGGGAGTGTTATCTGAGAGCAAATGGAGTGAGACATCTTTTTTCAAAGCATCTATATAAGAAATATAATCTTTCCAATTCAGTATTGTGGTCTCGTAATCTTGATATCTACCATTCATTATATGGTTGAAAAGACATTCTGCTCCTCTGCCTTCACTCTTGTTCAAATGTTTCATATGTCATTTATTTTTATATTCTGTGCTTTTTTCTAATATATTGGTACTTCAGTTTACTAGGATTCTTGAAAGCGGTGGTTTCCAGGTGTCATGCCCTTTCAGTTAACAAAAGCTTCTACTACTGGAGTAGTATTACAAGAGACTGCCATATCTTGTATATCTACTTTGCATCTTTTTCCTTTATTTTAATATTTTAATATGAATTTCCTCTCATGGTGCAGTTTGGGTTTTGCATCATGCATGATGTCTCTTTACAAATTTTAGGTGCGAGCGATATTCAAGAATGTCGTGCACTAAAATCTTCCTTCTTAGGCAATGATATAGCCAACTCTCTTACAATATCGTGCATCTGATAGTGTGTTATTCTGCCAAATCGATTCCTCCTTTCAACTTGAAGCATGTATTGATGGACTAGCTTCTTGAGATAGTCCTCTGCGACTTCTTCCATTGTGCTTGATCTCCTTTCCTCCACAAATTTCTCTGCGACCCATAACCTCATAAAGCCTTTTTCTCTGAAGAACATGATCCTCCGGGAACATGCTGCAGTGCAACTGTGCAAGGAGCAGTTTTTAAGATACCTCGGCGAATGGTTATAGCTGAGATTCAGAACATGCTTCACATGGTCCAAATTTGGGTTGTTATTCAACTCCCAACTCAGCTGATCATAAACTTTCTCCCATTCTGATTTGGTTCTCTCTTAGGGATAGAAGACTGCCTAAAGAAACAATAGCTAGTGGCAACCCTTGACACTTTAATACAATTTTCTTCCCCAACTCCTCCAGTTCTTTAGGACATTTTCTCACTTTATCTTTCCGGAATGCCCTCCTACAAAATAGATCCCATGCCTCAGTGCTTTCCAAAACCTCGAGCTCAAGCTTTCGACTATCATCTGCTAGTGAAGCTACCTCAGCACTCCGGGTTGTAATGATTATTCTACCTCCATTGTTGTCATCAATAATGGCATCAATAATTGAAAGCTGTTAGATCCCATACATCATCCAGTATGATCCAATATCTTTTCTTTTCTGGAAAAAGCCATACTCTTTCAACTAACGTTCTATGGTCCATTCCTCTGATGTCAATCAGAATTTTCCCCACATTTTCATATAGCTCCTCTATCATTCTTCTTAAAAGATCATCCATCTTGTATGTTTGTGAGATGGATATCCATGCATGATGATCAAACTTTTTTCTCACTTTTATATACATTAGTGACAAAGGTTGTTTTTCCCAATCCCCCCATGCCCCGCACCGATATTATAGAGCTAACCAGATCCTCATCGCATAGCCATTCAATTATTATTATTATTATTATTATTATTATTATTATTATTTTGGTCAATGCCTACAAGGTCATCTTCATCAATAATATGAGAAGAGTCTGCTAAATTCTGCTGCTTTTCACTAGCATTACGTGAACTACTACCCATTGCTCCCACTGTCATCTTAATCCATCACTCTCTCATCTTGTATTTGTGCTCGAGATTATTTTCTCTCTATCAACAGAGCAGCAATTTGATGGAACGCGACCAAATTTTGGGATGCCTTCAATTTTTTGTGAGATAACCTCCCAACCCACACCCTTGCTGTTGAGTTGTGAGAGAGATATACCATAATGTCCTCGACACAATATGCCAATTCGTACCTCTTGAACCCAAGTTTCAAGGATCTGGTTGTTGTCAGTTCGAGTATCTATTCGACCGAGGAAGGCTTCTGCATTACCAAAAGTTCACTCTTAATACAGCTCATACTACTTGTTAGTTGTGTCAACAATAAGACTTCATTTGCAAACAGAAAACTAGCTAGTTACAGTGCTCATCCACCCAAAGCAACACCGATCTTTTGAACTGCTAGAAGTACAACCAACTCTGCTATGCCTGGTTCCACTGTGAGCTATACGTCCTCTGTTCGGCAAGCCAGGTGTCCTACCAGACTAGCTCTTGTCTCTCTTATAATCTCTCTCTTAGCGTTTGATCTGTCCAAAAAAGTTTGGTCTTGGTTATAAATGAGAGTTGATCAAGAGGATTATACAATAAATAAATTATTCAACCACAAGATATCACATATATACTAAATAATCTTGCTACCATGTTATTTAGTACTAAGATCAGTATTTCTCCCACCATTCCTAAACTAACCTTGGAAAATAAAACAATCATCCACAAATAGGCTTTCCATTCTTTAAGGTGTATACATGTATTGTGAGTATAAAATAAGAAATACTTGATTATAGAAAAGATTAGGAAGGTTGGTCTAGAGAATTGAATATGTTGTTCTTGTAATACCCAATAGCAACCTAGCCGATTTTCCCTATTCTTGACTCAGCTCACTCAGCATGATTTGGCCAAGCCAATTTTCAAACCTTGGCCATAGAAAAAAAAAAAAGATTCTGATCGTGTGCTCGGTTAGCGGCGAGAGTCGCATGGCTTGGCTAGGATGAGGTCGAAGCCTCTCGACATGCTAGCGGCTGGCGTGATCATAGGGACAATCCCGAGTCCCCACCACTGCATAACGGCTAGCGGACGTCGGCAAATAGACTAAAAACCCCACCCTCCTCCTTTCGACCACCTAGGCTGGAGAGTAGATTTTCCACTCCAATTAAGGAAGGAGAACCGAGGAAATCGTGATCACACTAGCCCCATTCTCTCTTCTCCCCTTCCTAATCCATGGCCTTACCCATCTTTAGACTCCATTTCAATCTTGAATTCTCATCACCACTATCCAAAAGGTCTCCACCTCTCCTAGCTTCCTCAACCTTTATTCCTCATTGGTCATCTTTCTTCTTCACCGAAAACTAGAGGATGATGGAAAGCCTTGATGGATCCCTTGTTTTGAGGTAAGAACCTCTTCATCTTCTCTCATCTCTCTCACTCTCTCCTCCCTCTCCCCTTCTAATGTTTTAGGTTGTCAGCTACTTGCCGAATCTCACTGTCCACCGACAGTTGAACTTGAGACCGAAAACCCCCAGTCCTCACCAAGTTGATCTTGACATGGGGCAATCCCTATTCTTGAGAGATCAAGCCCCTGGCACTCCCCTAATTTTCTTATCTTCCGGTCACTGTAGGTGCTGTACCAATCTCGCTGTCTACCGAGTAGCTTACTCGAGACACCCCTGGTTGTTGCTGAGACCTTAATCAACGGTCGTCAAACACCCTCAAATTGGATCCCATATACCTTGAGGTTTTCATCCCTGAGCTGCACAATCCAGCTTAGTGTTTTCCTCCCCTATACCGCCGACTCTCCATTCCCTCTCCCGGTGCTAGAGGCCAATGGGTTGGGCCTCTACCTACCCTATGGCAGTGCTATAGGTCACAGAGAGGGGGGCCTCGATTATCCCTCCTCTAGGTCCTCTCTCATTCTTAGCTTCCATCTCCACTGTTGGATTCATCTGATTTCTTGGATTCCATCTTCACTGTTAGATTTTGTGATGATCACTAGACTCAATGGATCGAGCCATGTTCCTACTCAGATTGGACCATTACTATTGATCCTGTTAGCTTCTATTTAGATTTAGCTATTTTAAAGGTGTCAGGTACCGCCACCTAGCTAGTTTGGTCCACTTCCACGTTCATCTCTAAATTCGGTGATGTTAAATTTTATAGCCGAGCTGCCTAGGTAGGAGGTGGCATAACATAGGTTTTATACTCGAATCTCATATTTTTGCAAAATTTTAATTCTCTCATTTAATTGGATAATTTAAATTAATGAAAGTTTGAGTACACAAAGTCTTGGGTCAATTTAGGGTAGGTAAGCATCCTAATTGTGAAAATTATTAAAATTGAGATTTATTGAAAATTGATTGGGCATACTTGCTTTGGTAGGCGCACTATCAGAAGTATTATTGACTTAGGTAAGAATTCCCCTGCATCTGCACCTTTAGATGAAACTATCATGAGCATATTGTGTACAAATTATTTTTAAGTTCAAGTATTATGAGGAGATAACTTATTCTGATTTGTATGAATCATCCTATGATTACTTTTGACATGCATAATGTGTACAATTGATAAAGATGAATTATGGCATGATTTAATGAATGAATAATAAAATGGGGCATTGGACTAGCCAAGTTAAAATTTTTGATAGCCTTGTCATGGGCGGAAATATAGTATTGTAAATAGTCTTTTCATAAATAGAAATATGACTTCGTGAATAGCCTGCTATGGGCAGAAGTGTGGCATTATGGATAGTCCGCCATAGGCAAGTATGTGATATTATGGATAGCCTCATCATGGATAAGAGCAGGTATTTTGAGCTTGCCGGTCATAGGCTGAAGCGTAGTTGTTGCTCGTCTAATATAGAAAAGATGATTAGACATCCTAGAATTGTCACTGAGTTTAACCTGGTTAATTTGAAAATAAAAATACTCATATGAAAACATAATCGAAATGAATTATTTTTGTTGGCATATGATTACTGTATATTGAGTTTATCGACCATTATTCAGATTTTAGTGACTGATTATTTTGATATGTACTTATTGTGATCATTGTACTCTATTTGATGTTATTCATCAGACATGTTTATTATCATGTGTTATATAATTTAATATATTGGTGTGTACGTATAGAAATTTCTTATTGAGCTACTTAGCTCATACCAGTCACTTCCCTTTTTCATTTTAGAGCCTTAGGAACTTGGTTGAAGTTGGATTTACTAGTGAGAGATGGAGAAAAGAATAAATATGCTATGATACCAATGGATTATTATATATATAGTTAGAATTCTTATTATCATTGAATAATTTTTTTATTTTAAAAATGAGAAATTATAATGTGAGAATTGATATTCATCTAGCAGGCCTTGCATGTTGGGATATTTTAGACTTTCGTCTCCCAAGACTTTATGAAAATTTTTCTATATTAAGGTTTGCTTAGTTAGGCCAAGAATCCATTGTGTATCATATCGTAGCACCCTCATTTATCAGGATCCATTTGGATTTTTTTATCTTGTTTCTAGTATACTCATGACCTAGTATAAATCATGACCACACTCTCATTACTCTAATACAATCGTATTCAATGATTTTAGAGTTAATTCATCTTATCCCGAGTTTCATTTAATTTCAGCCCTTGGTAGGAATTAGCAAAATGATATGTCTCTATTCCTTTGTATGACCATATTCTTAGAATCCAGCATATTAGACATTTGGATAAGTGTATACTAATAGTTGATTGTCATGTATATTCATTTAGATTCTGTGGGTTAACCATTTTCTAAATTTTAGGATTCTTAGGGATGAGTATGAGAAGAAGAATGTCTAGCACGATAATTAGATAGACCTTAATTGAATAATATATATTTCTAATATTTTATAACTTGAATTAGTTGTAATTTAGAATGTTGATCATTGTATGTTGAAATAATTTAACATAGTGGACGAAGGTGTGCCAAAAAGCTGATGAGATCTGATGATGGCTCCACTGCCTGAGAATTCGTAGACCAGTAACCTAATGCCACCATTTAGTAGCACTCATCAACAAGGGGATCCCAACAACCCTACTTGTGGTACTCAAAGAGTTGGAGCACACAGAGGACCCGAGATCAATCCTATTGATCAAGTTTGTCCCTCTCAATTAATGCAAACTCTTGTCGAATAGATTCAACAATAAGTGGTAGCTAAAGTAGGGTATCATTAGGATGATGGAGTTACAACAGCAATTGCTACAATAAGAATTGTTGATCTAGCAGTAGTTGCAACAAGTGATCCCCTTTGAGATAACCACCAACAAGGAGGTGGATAACAAGGCCTTAATAGAGGAAAAGGGGTTTATTGAAGCTCAAGAAAAGAGAGATAGAATCTTGAGGAAGAAAGGTCAAAGTAGTAGGGCTATTGAATCAAGGGCCAAGAGGCTGAAGACTACTGCTGCTGGTGATAGAGTTTCTCGGGCACCCCTAAATGTTTTAGATATGTTGTACCTCATTACCGACAATACTGTAGGGGTAGGGTTTGTTTTAGGTATGGTCAGTTTGGTCACAAGGAAGTTACATGCCCATCCAAAAGGAGTTGTTGGTACAGCGGGTGCCACGACCCACTCAAGTGTCCTTAGTAAGTCGAGCACCTTGGCCATGATTGCGGCAAGGAAGGGGATAGCAGAAGCATAGGACCATAGGCTAAGTGTATTCACTCACCCATCAAGATCCTAGTGCTTCCAACTTTACAATGGCAGATACTATATATAACTGAAGCATTATCTCCTCTTCTATGTTGTGCCCAATAACATTGTGCTTATATGTTAGAATTATAGCCAAGAAAAAACTAGAATGTGAAGCTAATATCATCAAGATATCAACTTAACTCATGTTCTGTTTAACCCTGTGCTGCTTACCTCATATCTGTTAATGCTATTATAGGGAAAATTTAGTTGTTAACTTTACCACAAGAATTTGATCTTGATGTCTCCAGGTAGGAATATCATTTTGGTAAAATTTTATTTGTAAATCTAGCACCCTCAATATCAAGGATAGAAACAAGATAGTAGATTCATATGATAACTTATTCATACAATGAATTCAACTATGACAACAACCATCCAACCAAAATTTAAAGGGCATGTTACAATAAGGGAACATAAAGACTTTAAAATATCAAATATCAATTAACAAACTCAATGGATCTTGGTACATTTGAATTAAAGTTGCATAACAAAAGTATGGTAGGTTGAGCCATTTTAAAGTTAGTTAGGAACTTTACTTCGTATTCGGTAAATGTTATGATAGAATGCTTGGTTTAAATTCTTCTCAACAAGGAGGCATTTACTTTGAAAAAGAGGCAGGGGATGAAAAAGATTATTGATTCTTAAGCTAATCTAAATACCACTAGCAGGTTTTCTTATTGCTGGCTATGCTAGGGAAAATAATGGACATTTCAAGTCTTAGGCCAATGGGCTATTGGTTCCTTATTTTGGGCTTGAAGTTAGAACATTTTGAGTGAGAGTTTCTTTTCTTGAAGAGACTACTCCTTTGGTAATCTTGTCTCCTTCAAATGTTTGAAGGAATTGAAGTTACATGATGATTAAGAGTAATGGATGTCAAGAGCAACAAATTGTGGTATCATAATGTAGGATCATGATGTTTAGTGTTCGTTTGGGAAGGGATCAAGCAAATTTGATATGTATTGTGGATAAAATGATCAAGTTTTGAGGTGCCGCATCATTCCTTATATCAATCTTGTGGATCATTGGTTTGAGAGGGAGACTACTTGGGAGCTCGAGAATGTGACGAGGGCTAAGTACTCTCAACATTTTTGAATGTCCATATATGTAAATTTGGAGGATGAAATATTTTTAAGAAGGAAAGAATGTAATGCCCAGATAGATGGTTTTTTTTTATGCTTAAATTAGCTCGACTTGGCATGAGTCAACCAAGCCAATTTTCGAAATTCAGCATCAAGAAAAAAAGAAATTCTTATCGCATGCCCAACAAGTGGCAAGAATCATGAGGTCGACTGGGAGAGGCTAGAGCCTCTCGACATGTGATCGGATGGCATGATCACTGGATAACCCCAGGTTAGTGTTGCTACATAACGATCAGTTGGCAAGGGGAACAAGCTGGAAACCCCATTCTCCTCCCCTTTCCATTGATCGCCTATCTGGAGAGCAGATTTTCCTCCTCGATTAAGGAAGACCAGCACAAGGAGATCATGATCATGCTAGCCCCATTCTTTTTTCTCCCCTTGCTAATCTATAGCCTCACCCACCTTTCGATTCCATGTTCATCTTGAATCCTTGCCACAACTGCCCAAATGAAGGTCTCCCCTACCTCTCCTAGTAACCTCAACCCCTATTCCTCATCAGCCATTTTCTTTGTCGAAAACTAGAGCATGATGGAAAGTCTTCCTGGATCCCTTGTTTTGAGGTAAGGACCTCTTTCTCCTGTCCTCTCTTTCTCTCTCTCTCTCTTGCCCCTCTCCATGTGATGTTTGGGGTCGCTGACTACTTGCCAGATCTCGCTGATCTTGCTATCCACTAGCGGTTGACCTCGAGACCGAGCACCCCTGAAAGAGGGCAACCCTTGTTTTCAAGAGATCAAATCTTCAA
Organism: Phoenix roebelenii; assembly: GCA_025769935.1. Taxonomy (NCBI): domain Eukaryota; kingdom Viridiplantae; phylum Streptophyta; class Magnoliopsida; order Arecales; family Arecaceae; genus Phoenix; species Phoenix roebelenii. Next base: position 1,950,254 of record JAOXJJ010000359.1, on the reverse strand, counting down.
TCCCTTGGTATTCCTTCGATTTTCCTTCCTTTCGATCAACGTGGGTGATGTACCGATCTTGTCGTCTATCGCACGGTTGACTTAAGACACATCTATTTGTGGTCGAGACCTTAGTCAACAGCTGTAAAACATCCTTAAATCAAATTCCCTATTCTTTATGTTTTCCTCCCTGGGCTGCATGATCCTCGTCATCCTCGTCATTGCCTTCATGACCGGCGAACCCTCCATTTCCTTTCCCAATGCTAGAGGCTGACGAAGTGGCACTGCCACAGGTCACAGAGAGGAGGGCCTCGATCACCCCTCCTCTAAGTTCTCTCATCCTTAGATTACAATCTACACCATTGGATTAATCTGATTTCTTAGATTCCATCTCCACTACCGATCGACTCTAATCTAGACTTAACGGATCGAGCCATGCTCCTACTCAGATCAGACTATTACCATTGACCCTATTGGCTTATACTCAAATCCAACTAATTTAGAGGTGTTGGGTACCACCACCTGGCTAGTCTTGTCCACTCCAGCATACATCTATATTTAGTGATGTTAACTTTTGTAGGTGATTAGTTGCCCACACAAGAGGCTGTTTAGCATGGATTCTATACTAGGATGGATTCCATGTCTTACTGTTTTTACATATTTTGAGAACTAAGATAGTACGGTTATGATTGGAAGAGTGATTAGATACCGAATTTGACATCTTGAAATTTTGATCAGAATTTGACTACAGTTAGATGTAAGATCTTCTAAATATTATTGGTTTTTTGAGACATTAAAATTTGATTTTAGTTATTTAAACTAAAGTTTAAATATTGATTATTTAAATTTATTTCTCTGCTTGTATATGATATCATATTAAGTTGCTTTACATGCTTGTGGGGGAGTTTCCTATGAGTATAAGACGGTTGCCGCAACTCTCGGCTCGCAATCTCGAATTAGGGCTATGACAATATGACAATCTATTTCGATATGTTTTGTCCGCTTATGAAATACAGGGTTGGCAGCAATATAAAGTGCTACTTGGTTATCATAATAGAGAGACAGATTGAGGATGGTGAAATTGCCAGATGAGAAAGTCGAATTTTGAGATAGACTAATTCACAAGTAGTAAAGCTATTGATAGATATTCAACCTCAACGGTGGAGTGAGAGACGATACTTTATTTCTTTGTGTGCCATGAGATTAGGTTATCACCAAAAAAGCTGCAATAACCTGTAATGGAATGGTGAGTAGTGGAGCAACTCGTCCAATCAGCATCACAATAAGCATTGAGGTGAAAGTTGTTCAAAACAAGAATAAGGATACCAAAGTTAGGGTGTGATTTGAGGTATATTAAGACTCGAAGAGCAACATCCATATTGGGTTAACATGACGCCAGCATATACTGACTAAGAAGATTGATGACAAAAGTAATATCTAGACTGATGATTGTGAAACAGATCAATTAACCTATTTGGCATATGTATGGTACAGGATTATGTAAAAGTTCTCCAACATCAGATGATAATTTTAATTTTGCTCCACTGGGGTGTGCGTTAGTTTAACACCTAAAATAGTTGCATTTTCAGGTATATCTAAGGTATGTTTATGTTAAGAAAGAAAAATATCTTTAATGAAGCATGCAACTTCAATGCCTAAGAAGTATTTTAGTATGCTAAGATTTTTGATTCGGAATTAGTCTTGAGGGAAAGATTTAGTGGAAGCAATGAAAGAAAGATTACTACCAATAATGAGTATACCATCAACATAAACAAGCACAATGGCGATGTTGCCCTTGGATTTGAGGCTGAATAGTAAATAATTGGCAACTAATTGAGTGAAACCAGCATGGAGGAAGAGAATTTGAAAAACCTATTATGGATGGCTTGTTTAAAACTATATAGAAATTTGTTGAGGCGACAAACTAATTGTTCTCCTTTTTTTTCTAATTCAAGAAAAATCTAGCGGCAATTGCATGTAAACTTTCTCATTTATATCACCATGGAAGAAGGCATTATTGACATCAAACTACTACAAAGGCCACTGTTTTCCGGCTGCAATAGTGCAATAAAATAACGAACCATGACCAGTTTGGCAACAAGAGCGAAATACTGTTTATGATGCATTCACTTTGGAGCAACAGAGACAGAAAGATGCATGGTACATAATCTGGTAGACTGCCATCAAATTAAATACCGCAGAACAATTCAATCTGAGACCTTTTTCCTTAAAAAGGTAGTCAAGCGTCTCAATTTTCATTTAAACAATAAAATGAGAATCAACTGGGCATATAGATGCATCCCAGAAGGAATAAAACAAATGAAGATAAAACGAGAGAGAGGGGGGGGCTTAAGGTCCTGATCAGAATCAGCCCACTCTCCATCCCCACAGGAGCAAGCAACCAAGGGGACCCCGAGAAAACTACAGCCAACAGAGCATATAGAATTTAACTTGAAGATAAATTATCATATCACAATAGCATGGTTCATCTACAGAACTCAACATAGCATACAGATTGGTGCACTGTTTCATATTCTTCAGCCATCCGAACATTCATATGGTCATCATAACATGCACCTTCCCACATTTTGTGAAAGTTCTGATAAACTTGACCGGATATTCATTGCAGATAACCGAGCAGTGTCAAGCCCTTTCTCATTCCCTTCTGTTCCATGTCACCTGCCACTCAGGATGGTCTTAGTACAAATGAAGAACAATGAGAAAAGTTCGATGACAATCTATACCACTGAAACTTTTCTCCCTCAAAAAGGATAGTATTAATTAGTGAAACTAATTCTGTGTGCCAAATGATGACATCATCAACTTTATTAGAAGAAAAGATGATCTACCATTATGTCAACAATCTTGATGAACGCTTTCACCTGCTGATGAAAGAAAAAATAATTCATGTTTAGCAGCATCTTCACCATTTCCTTTCTAAGTGGAGATATCCAAAAACAATTGATAAATGATACAAATAACTTTGGGAATCCAAATGCATGTCAGCTAAAGATCTTTTTTTTCTTTTCCCCGATAATCAATAGAAATATCAGACTGTCAGATGTTACATGCTCGAAGAAAATGTCATTGCAAAATAAGGAGACAAAAGCAAGCCTTCTTGGCTTGTAAAACTGTACAAAGCATATTTCTGGGCAATTTTGGAACGTATGATTTGTCATATATATGTTTTCCTCAATATATGAACCAAAACTTAACCATGAAAACTTTTATGCTGCTTTAAAATGCAGAACTCATAAAACCATGGAATACCATGGATGTCCTCTTCATACCATTTAACGATTAAATGGCCATGAGTCCTTGAAAACATCAAAGCAACTGGACTTTAATACTAGATGCACTTAACCGCACGCATATAGCAGGGAAATTAGACAAAATTAGTGTCCACTCTGAGCAGTCAAAGTTAAATAGAAATTACCACACTCAGCATCATAACAACCTTATAGTCCTGTCAACCACTAACATAAACTGTGGATATCTCCATCAGTTACTTTTCGTAGTTCTTTTGACATCAAATGAATCCCTTGATGACTACGCCAGCTCAAAATACTAATAACATTGCCACATCTCCCATTTGGTCCCAGTATGCACTGGACTAGAAGAATGATCACATCCACCAGCTCCATCAGACATCAGAAATGTGATCTGATAGACCTAAGGGCTAGATAGAAATTGCACGTCCATTAATTAATTCCACTGCACTTATGGCCATTTATGTCTGAATGACTACCAAACCTCTCATAAACAGAATTCTTTAACCTTTCTACATCTTCAATCAATATGCATTCTTCCACTTCACCAGAAATCATTGCACGAACAGGATCCACCTCTGAAATGATGAAATCGATTGGCATCCCGTACGACAATTTCTCGTTCAAACAACTTTGATACAAGCTTAGTAAATTCATGACAATCACCGCAAACTCGAAGGTTCTTGGTAATGCGGATGGGTGTTCCCTCAGATGTTTGAATCAAGCCAAATGTGATGGCAAGCCTCTCACTATGTCCATGCAACAATCTTTTCTTCTCCTCTTCTCTTACATCATGCAAAACAAACCTAGTATCCTCAACATAATCACATTCCACTTCCAATCGCTGCATGATCTCAGCCAACATTGTATAGATTGCAACTGAATCTGCATGAGAAGTGTCTCTTGCAACAAATGCATGCACCTTATTTCCCACCTCAATCCAGCTGCAAGCAGGGTCCTTCCTCAATCCCCTCTCCTGCATCCTTGTTCTCACTATTTCCACATTTTTCCATTTCCCCATTGAAGCAAAAATATTTGATACAAGCACATAATTTCCTGGGTTTTCAGGCTCCAACTCAAGAAGCTTCACAGCTGCAACTTCACCGAGCTTATGATTTGAGTAGACCCTACAAGCCCCAAGCAGTGCACACCACACAGCTGCCGTTGGTTCAACAGGCATGGACTTTATGAATCTGTATGCTTCTTCCACTCTACCAGAACGACCAAGAAGATCAACAACACAGGCATAGTGTTCTGGCCACGGCTCTAATCCATACTCGCTTGTCATAGTTTCCAAATAACGTTTCCCGTCACTGACTAGTCCAGAATGACTACATGCATAGAGAAGAGCTAAGAAGGCGATATGATCAGGTATTAAACCCATCTCTTGCATTTCCCTAAACAGCTCTATGGAATCTTTGCCTCGACCATGCATCCCACAAGCACTAATCATGGTCGTCCATAGAACCAAATCTTTGCATCTGGCCCTATCAAATATTTTGAATGAGTTCTCTATTTTTCCACACTGGGCATACATGTCCACCAGTGAGCTGCTGACTGATCCATCTGTAATGAGGCTTCTTCTTATCAGATAACCATGAATTTCTTTTCCTTTCACCAAGGAGGATAAACCAGCAGCAGCAGCAAGGATGCTTACTAGTGCAACAGAATCAGGCTCAACGTTGGCCTCTTTCATGTCTATGAATAAACTAAGAGCTTTATTTAGGAGTCCATTGTGAACATAACAAGTTATCATACTGGTCCAAGACACGACATCTTTGTTTTCAATCCTTCCAAAAACATGAAAAGCATGATCGACCTTCCCACACTCGCCGCAGACATCAATGATTGTGTTCTGGAGTACGAGATCTAGCAAACCATGTCTGATAGTATAACCATGAATTTGTTTTAACAGGGAAAGACATTCCAGACCACTACAAGCTTGTAAAACACTTCCAATCATCATTGAGTCCACTTCCAGACCCCATTTCTGCACCTCCCTAAACATTTCCAATGCCTTCATGTAACAAGAGTTTTGAGCATAACATGCAATGACTGTTGTCCAAGATATGTAGTCTTTAGCAGGCATTTTATGGAAGACATGTTCAGCATAATAAACATGGGAACACTTTGTGTACATGTCCATCACTGTGTTCCCTACCTGCAAATCAGAATCAAATCCTTGTTTTATTGCATAAGCATGAACCTCCTTACCAGTCATCAAGTTTCCCAATCGACCCAAAGCTGAAGCTATACTTATAACAGAAACCTGGTCAGGTTTGAAGCCACACTCAAGCATTTCATAGAAAAACCCAATAGCTTCCTCATATAAACCATTCTGAACATAACCAGAGAGCACCGAGTTCCATGATACGTTGTCTTTCTCTCCCATCTCACCAAATATCCGGACCGCTTCACCCATCCGTCCACATTTTGCGTACATAACAGCCAATGCATTACCTTCATAAATTTCAAATTCTCCATTACATTTTAAAAGTGAAGCATGGATCTCCATGCCCAACTGCAGAAGCGACAGTTCTGCACAAGCTTGAAGAACACCCACGGCAGTGTATGAGTTCATTAAGATTCCACCTTTGTGCATTTCTCCAAACAAAGTCAAAGCCTCAAAGAACTTCCAATTTTGCAGACATGCTGAAATCATTGAATTCCATGAAACAACATCTCTCCTACCATGCAACCTTTCAAACAACAACACGGCAGAATCAAACTGCCCGGACTTTGCATACATGGAAACCAGTGCATTGGCCACAAAAGTGGTGGAGTCAAAACCACACTTAATCGCCGCACCATGAATCTCAGTCCCACAATGGATATCTTCAAGCCCACTGCAGGCTTTAAAAACGGAAGCAAAAGTGCACGCATCAGGCATTAGCCCCGATATCCGCATTTCATGATAAAGTTCAACGGCCTTAAAAGGCAGCCCATGGGAGGCATATGCTCCGATGAGCGCATTCCATGCAAAGATTGTCCTTTGTGGCATTTCTTCGAACAATCGTTGAGCAGCAGACAGATGCCCACATTTCCCATACATGAACATGAGCTTCGTGCTAAGAAACCCATCTTCCAATATAGAATTGGTTTTTACGATGTGAGAATGTATCTGCTGGCCTTGGAATATGGCCTTTCGGGAAGCACAGAACTCGAGTATGGATGAATAGGCTTCTTGAGAGGGGGAGCGTGGTGGGCTTTGGAGGGTTAGGTTAGTGAGTGAGAGGAAAGCCTCTCTGAGGCTCCCATGCTTGCAGACCTCTCTGAGGGGAGAGATTTTGTTGGTGGGATCCTGGGAGAGTATGGAGAGATGGCAGGGTGGAGCTTTGGGACAGGCGGAGGTGGCCAAGTTTAAAGAGGGATGCTGGTAGCGCGTAAGATTGAAGGATAGGGCCATCAATTGCGGTGCCTTGTTACTGTTGCTGAGAAATGGTTGGACGAGGCTTAATTGTGAAAGATTGAGCTCATAGGGAAGGCAGTGGCATGGCCAAGCGCCAGAGATACATGCTCCTTGTTCTAAATCACATATAGGTAACTCTAAGGTTTGTAAAATGTTTACGTACATGGATCAAGGATTAAATATTACTTCAGACAAATTTGGGTTCAAACATTAAAATTTTCAACCTAGGCATTGACCTAACTTGCAATTTGGTCCAACACATGCCGAACCAATTTGACAAAATTTTCTAGTTAGGTAAGACGGTTGGGGCAACCACCATAGACAGGGAGTTCCCTTCCTATGTTCAGCTTAGAAACAGGAGCAAATGAAGGTTGGTTGTTTCTATCTTCTGGTCTAATTAAACTTGTTCTAGTTTTATCTATGGAATTATTTAGCTTTCATTTGGTCATTGATACAAACTTTCTTGAGCGTTTTGTGCAATCTTAGATGCTGTCCTTATGGTTAATAATATTTTTCATATTTAACCACGTCCTTTACTTTTATTCCTTTGGTTTTGATTTCCAGGGACAAAGTCTTTCTCCCGTGGGCTTTCAACAGATATTCTATCCCTTGATTAGCTCTAAAGAAGCCAAATCCACGAATATATCATTTCAGGACCTGTAAGAGAGCATTTAAACTCGTCATATAATCGCTGCTATGTAGCATTGCAGTAATTTAAACTATGATAAATATACAAGATCTAAATTGCAGTTTTAGTTGATATATCATATAGTCTTGTTTTTTCTCCATGCAGAATCTTGATCTCACAGTAGAAATCCTCCTCTCTTTTTTTGAGAAACCTCACATTATAGATCATCTTATCAAATAATTATATACCTCCTTTTTTTTAAAAAAAAAAATCTGACTGATGGTTTTCACTATAACATATCAGCAAAATTATTTAGCAAAATGCCACTTTAACATATCAGCAAAATTATCAAGGGACATGAATTATTAAGAAACAAAAACTCTGTAATGAAGTAAGCTAAGTACTTTCTGTACCTATATTTAGTTTTGTTTATTTTGTAAAACATTGCAGCACTCTATGCCTTTTGGGATCTCTAGACCCAGCAAAGGTGAGAGGAAAGGTAGTGGTATGCCTTCGAGGGAGCAAGCGGTTCACCAGGCTGGTGGAGTTGGAATAATCTTTGCCAATGATGAAAGCACTGGGAACGAAAACATTGCAGACGCTTATGTTCTTCCTGCCACCCATGTCTCCTATTCTGATGGTGTCGCTTTATTGTCCTACCTCAACTCGACCAAGTTGGTTCTCTCCAATCTAAACTCTCCAAGACCATATAAGATCTTGCTTGTTTTAAAATCTCATGCTTATGGTTCTTCTTTTTAATTTTTTGAGGTAACCACATGCATTTCTTTTGTTAAGCAATGTGATCATAATATGCCCCTGCCAATCCTATATCCTCCCAAGGACAAGCCCTTGGGAAAGAAATGACTACCATTTGAGTTAGTAGATATTCATTCGATCCTGTACTTTTAATAAAGTTTTTTGGAGAAACAATGACTAACCGCTACTTCATCAAGAGAACAAAGGGAGGGAGAGCAGAAAGACGAGCAGAGAGTGAAGGAAGAGGAGCGACCACTCTAACAATGGTTCTTGGATATAATACAAGGGAAGAAATAATGATTAGCATTTGAATTTTTAGAAAAGGACGCTTATAAAATGGGCCTATTAGCTCAGCTGGTTAGAGCGTCGTGCTAATAACGCGAAGGTCGCAGGTTCGAGACCTGCATGGGCCATTTGTTTTTTAAAAAAAACACTTTTGTAATTTGTTTCTTTGCTCTTTTCTCTTTTAGACTTTGTTTTTTGTTTTATATTTTGTTGTTTTGCTCGTTGCTCTTTTGAACTTTGTATTTTCGTTGTTTTAATCCTCAACCCTACATAACGTTATACGAGGTTTATTTATTACATAATAGACTTTAGATCTATCAAAATTTGACAAGCAGTTTATGAAAGGTTCTTAACCTAAAACAGCCGGCTCATATTATAAATCTTTGGAAAATCCTATAGGTCAAGAAGAGTTAGAGTCTTGATTATTGTAATTTAAATTCATTTATATATAGAGAGAAAAATTCCTAGCTTTATTTTTAGTTGGATTAATTGTGTATTAAAGGGACAAAAAGGCAAGGTAAAATACAAAACAGAAATGGAAGTAAAACTCAATCATGGATTTTCACATATTTTTTTTATTCGTATTTTAACATCCTCGTCAGACTAAGAATTCAAATTCATTCAAATCTAATCATAAGCACCACGAATGGCCCGTGATCAACCTCAATAAACGAGTGCTGCAGTGTCTTCTAGTTCATATGGGTCATAAGCGGGATCTGCTTTAATACTATTTGTTATAATATAAAATCTCATCCAAAAAATTAGTCCATCTTTCAAGGATCTAGCACTCTATCCAGAGTTCACAAACAGCTGGTTCACAATTCCAAAACTAAAGTCTAGTCCACCCGGCTTTGCTGACAAGGCCAAGTGCACAGTCCAATTCACCCGAAGCGCCTAAAGAAAAAGGAAAAAATAAGACATGAGCTTGGTATGGGAAAAGCTATAGATCAATTTATTAGGAGATATAAAGATCACTGATTGGCTAAGCACAAGTAGAACCCGACTAATACTACCAACCCCATCATGTTTATTAGCACTACTCGTTTGGCATTTCAAGATCTCAAACAGCCCTGATGGACATTTGCCTAGCTTACTTTAGAAGGGAAAAACAGAGAGACAACAGAAAAGGTCAAAAAAAATATTTCGAAGGTGTATGAACACTGAAATATTGTGCAATACACAATCATTGCTTCATGTTTGATTTTGGCATCTGCCATTCTTGCAATATTCTTGGGTTGCTTAAGTGCAATTAGTTAGAACTTGAAAGACAAATAATCAAAACTGCAATATGTTAAAAGAAAAGGCTAATGGGTTTCTCACCCAATACACCCAATAGGCCAATACAACGCTGATGGGCTGGTGCTGTACGTTTTTTTGGACTTTGACTACACATTTAACCATTAGTGATGGGCGAGGCCCAAGCTGGGCCAGCTTGCTGACAACCTGCTGATGCCCAAAATCGTTTTCATGTGTCCTCCATCTTCCTTGTTCTTTATGTGCACCTCTGACAAGACAATAAAAAAGAAAAAGTCATTGTGGCAAATGAAATCCTTTTTTTTGTTACAAGACCTCATAGCCTGAGATCAAATGCTTCATCCACAACCACTATATATATATATTTCTGAATGTATACATTATCTTTGACTAACTTCTAATTGAACCCTTGGTTCAAGCAAAGGCATTTAACAAAGAGAAAAAAGAAAAAGAAGAAGAAAAATCTCATTTTAATTACTTAATAAATGAAACCTCTTGATAAAATATGATGATCAAGTCGACTAGGACCCTAATTTAATTAAAAAATAATAAATTTATATGCGGATGAAATAAAACCTATTAAACATAGCATCTAAATTGTTACATGCATGATTACCCAAAGCCAGTGCTTTCTAGAAGAAGATGGAATGGAGAGTTTGTAAATAGATCAGGTTGGACTAGAGCATACTTGACCGTCACCCGACCACTTTGATATTTAAGTCATGTTTTTGGGCCCGAACCCAATCTATTAGTTGATCAAGCTGAGTTGAGTCCATGGAAAAGATTTTAAATCCAACGAGCCATTTTGGTTGACTCAAAGTCGAAATATTTGTGCTAGGTCGGATCGGATTTACAATGAGCCAAGCATCTAGTTATTGAAGTGAATCCTAGGTTCTTCGGTGTTAAGCATGCTGATTTTTTTTTTAAAGCCATAGCTGAACCTGATCGAGTTGCCTACGTACCTCTTCACAAAGGGGATCAAGCCATATGTAGTTCTTTTTAAGTTTCAAAAACTCAGCGAAAAAATCGAATCAAACAATTTAATTCATGCATGCTTACAAGATCAAATCTAGAAATCAGCATTGTAAGAACACATAGGATTAGGCCAAAATCGTTTAAACAATTATGCTAAAAACTTTATGCATGATTAACTATCAAATCTGAAAGGTAAACACTCTATTCCGATTAATCTCCGAATATCCATCGAATGAATTCTGAAGATAACTCCGTGGGAGCCCCAAAGGAGGGTAAAACCTCGGAAAATCAGACCTAGACCCTGACTCCAAAATAAAAGATTAATATAGAATTAATACCTTTTATGTTGGAAGAAACTTGTGGATCTGATCCTTGACTTCGTAGCCATGCACACGAATGGCCTCTACGAGAAGTACATGCGAAGCCCTAGGTAGATCGTTTTTCGCGGGAGTGCTAGCTCACGCAGGAACACTGCAGTGGCTGAAGCTTTTTCTTTTTAAACACTCAATTTTTAATTATTCTTCAAGGAGATGGAGGATGGACGTGAGGATGAAGGAGAAGAAGGGATGGAGGACCTCAGAAAAGTTTTTCAGAATTTTTTGAAACCTCTAAATATTGTATATATTGAACTCAAGGCATGGGGGTCTTTTATAGCCAAAAGACCCCCCCACGCCTCACACCTAATTTAGCCAATTAATTTGGCTGATAAAATCTCCAAAAAATTCTGATGGTTTGGCTGCTAAGAGGAGATAAACATATCCAAATTTTATGCATTTTGGATCCCTAAAAAATAAAAATTCATGCATCCAAAGTTCAGCCGCAGACTATCCTATTTCATGCGCCATGCAATCCCTACAAATTAGAAAATTCATCTAAATCTTTTTAGGAATATTTGAGGTACCATTTTTATAAAAGCTAGATGTCGATTGAAGCAAATGAAGGTAGATGCACTGCCTCTTCTCTTCTCATGCCAATTTTTGGCCAAAAATAAAGAGGATAGGTATGGAAAATATTGGGGATAAATCAAGGTGTCATTCTTCTCCAAGAAGATAAGGATGGATTCCTAAAATTTAGGGATTCTTCTCCTTATCCAATTTTGATTATTTGGACTCATAATCTTCATCAAATAAGATCTTCTAATTGATTTGGATCAAGCCCAATCCAATTGGGTCAAGCTCAATCTACTTGGGTTGAACCCAATCCAATTAG
>JAOXJJ010000359.1:1912775-1929453 GCA_025769935.1 Phoenix roebelenii | reverse complement strand
GGGTATACATGCAAATATCAATTTTGGAAGGGTATTCATGCAAAATCTGATATTTAGAAGGGTATCCATGCAAAAAACCCTATTATTATTTTGTCTCAATTATTTAATTAATTGCTTTATGTACATGCTAATAAAAATAAAATAAGTTATAGATGTTACTTAGTTCAAAGCCCTCGATGGAAAGAGTAAGATTCACCATGCCCAGGTGCAAATAATTGAGGGTGCTACTTCCAAGATATAATAAGTCGTTGGGTGTTCTTGTTGGAGTACACTCTAATGAAGGAGAATCAAAGTTAAGTCCGAATCAGCCAAATCCAAATGCAATTAGATTGAAAGGAATCTCTCTCGATCCTTTTTTACGTGGACTCAATCCTCTCTTTTGGAATGTTTAGGTTGCACATGAATAACTTAATTTTCTTCTCAATACTCACTCATGTTGTTCAAACGGTATCTATCCATTCATCAAGGTTGTGTCTCTTCGAATCATCATCACATAGGCCGCATTGGATCAGATGCATCTTTTCAAGAAGATAAAAATTAAACTTTATCCATTCAGAACACCTAGTTATTTAGGTATTTAAGATAAGGTTTTATATTTAAGCAAATTTATGTTTAGTTTAACATCCAATGTGGGACCATTCTTAAATTTCAAAATTCTGAATTATAGACTTAATTTATAAACCAACGTTGCATTCATACAAGATTTATAGATACTAAAAATTCAAGAGCAATCTTAGGGAGACTAGGCAACCCATATAGTTTATGTGGCCTATATTGCATAAAATAAAATGAAGACCAGATATACACCATGTTTGCATATTGTGATAGACCCATTACATGAGCCTATAGCTTTCAGTTATTAAAGCACAGAGGATAAACAGTCTGCAATGCGCAACCTCAACCTACTAAATTGGATCAAACCATCTATGATTGGGACTTGATTATGTGAAAGTTGAACCTATTTAACATAAGTCTATTGGTAGCCGAGTTGGTGGGTTGGGTTATAAATTATAACCCAACCACGCTTTTCCCTATATTATAATGCAAATTTTAATTTCATGTAATTTCATACACATGATTGACTCAAACTTTTTCTAGTTGATCTCAGTCCCTTATTGATTCATTTACAAATCTCTTGGTGAGGTTTTCATCTTTGTATTATTCTATTGCAATAGACCTCTAGAATGTTATATTTAACAGTTATAATAATGACTATAACATCCACTGTTTGCTTTGTTGGCATGATTTTGCATTATTTAGTAACAAAAATGATAAAATTATAATGATGCCATATAGAAAAATGAGAAAAATAAAAGAAGAATAATTAAAATTATTGTTCAAGTCACTTATCACTCAAGTAAAATTATTTTCTTTTTAGATTGTGCAGATTTCTTTGGAGACAAAATTTCATAAGATTTTATTTCTAATGAAATGCTATGTGATTTTAAAAAATAGTAAGGGTTGTACAAGAACAAGATTATTGCTTGTCTTTTGCTTAAAAAAGAAGAAGAAAAGAACAGAGAGCAACTTTGACACGTTATCATGTTAGTCCATCTTTTCCAACCCAATCTCAAAATGATCCCTATTTTTTTATATATAGCACCATTTTCTTGTTTATTAGCATATGATGGTCCTTGCAACTCAACTAATGAATGATTTCATTGATTTTCATTTATTTAGAAATTATCTCTAAATTTTTATTATTAAAATATACTGTTTTAAGAAAAGAAGAGAGGTGCATGAATCATTCATCTAAACAATTTGTGATATGATAACAAAAAAACTAAAACATCATTATTTAACAGACGATAATAGATCAAATCAATAATTAGTTGATGATAGAGACAAGTTTATCCTAATAATCTAAAAGTAGAAAATTATTATTTCTAGACATATAAGGATGGCTTTTAGGAAGAATTTTATATTGCAAAGATATTAAAACATTATAATTTTATGACGACAAGGGTTTTTTTCAAAGGAAGTAAATATTTTTAGATGGATAGGAATAGGATTCATTGGAATTAAATGTAATCAAATAGATAGGGATAAGATTCGTAGGAAGTAAATGATACTGGATAGATAGGGATAGGATTCATTGGAATTAAATGTTACCGAATAGATAAGGATAGGATTTATAGGAAGTAAATGTAGCTGGATATATACATATAGGACTCATAGAAAGTAAATGTTATAGAAAACTAGTTATTCTCATAAGCGATATTATAAAAGTTAACCATTAGTTGCCTAATATTGACAAGCTTCACATAATAGAAAGTTAATTATCTTACAAAAAAGTTTTAGACAACTTGTTATTCTCATAAGGGATGTTATAAAAAGTTAACCATTAGTTGCCTAATACTAACAAGCTTCATGTCTATATATATCCATCATAATACCCTCACATGTGATTGCAATACATACACCAACCACTATGGATGCAACGAAGAAAATGATTTTTTCTTTGATGATTCTGCTGCTCATATTGGCCTCTGGTATGATGTTTGCAAACTTCTTATGTATGCATGTATGTAGGATTGTAGGGGCTTGAAGAGGAATCTTAGCTTTTCATTTTATAGTTTGTCACATTTTAAGCTAATATTAAAGTTACTTACATTGATATTCTACCGGAAGCTAATAGCAATTTGACCAACTATCATTGTAGGTAATTTCTTCCAACACACAACAATAGGAACTATCATTGTAGACAAAGAATCAAGTATTCTAAGTATTTGTTGGTAATAGCTTGTAAAACTAAGATTATTTATGACCTTTTCTAAAATTTTTAATATTGTTGTTGGTGTTAACAACATCCTTAATTGATTGCCTTTTTTGCATACTCGCAGAGTAATTGTCCAACACAAATGCTAAGTGCATCATATATAAAAATTGCAAGCAGCTTATCTGCTTAGATGGGCCTTGTAGGAAAAGTTGCTAGAAAAAACAATGCCCTGAAGGGCAATGCATCCTTCATGTTTCTGGATAGGTAGGGATGAATTTCAGGAAGAATTTAATATTACAAAATTCTAAATGATCATGCTTTGATGACTACCAAAGTTATATGAAGCAAAATATTACCAGATAGATATATAGGGATAGTGTTCATAGGAATTAAATATTGCTGGATAGATAGGGATAAAATTCTAAAAGATTCTTTTTTTTATCTCATAGGTAGTTATTTATTCTCAAAAATATTTTATAGATTTTTTTTTTTAGCTTAGGAGGGGTTGATATTACCTATCTCCTATACCATGTACTCATTTAGTGGTGACTCCAATGGAACTCTCACCCCTTTGATAATTGGTCATACCATCAGATTGAGTGCTTGGCAGTTTATAGAAAGTTAATTATCTTATAAAAGATTTTATAAAAAATTAATGATTCTCATAAAGGATTTTATAAAAAGTTAACCATTAGTTGCCTAATATAGACAATGTTCACATCTATATATATTTATCATAATACCCTTACATGTGACTGTAATACATAGACCACTATGGATGCAAAAAAGAAGGTGATTTTTACTTTGATGCTTCTGCTGCTCATGTTGGCCTTTGTTATGATGTTTGCAAGCTTTTCATGTATGCACGCATATAGGATTAGAGGTCTTGAAAAGGAATCATAGTTTCATGTTTTACAGTTTGTCACATTTTAAGCTAACAACCTAAGACTAAAGTTCATGTTGTTCATGTTCTACCTAAAACTAATAGCCTATATGACCAACTTTCATTGAAGACAATTTCTTCGAGCACAAAAAAGAGGAACAATCATTGTAGACAAAGAATCAAAAAGTGTTCATGGAGATCTTGAAGGTCATAAAGAATCAAAAAGAATAAAAAAGGTTGTCAAATTCATTTGCCACTATCAATAACATAGTAGTATGATCGAGCATTTCTATCGAGTGTCTGATATTGTTTTACACCACATCACTTTTTGAAAGCTCATATAGCATTGCAAGATTAATAGATCTTTGACAAGATCAGTACAGAAATTTTCAATTTGAATTATGCATATCTTATCTCTTTGCATAATTTGGCTGAGATACACATGAAAACGTTGATACACCTTCATTGTGCACTCTTGAGCATGAATCTTTGTGGGCCTATATATAAATGTATCCAGCATCACAACGTAAAATTTTATGTAAGAATGTGTATGTGAGCTTAAAACCACATTCAGACCAAGTTACAGTAAATGTATTCTTTTTCTTTCAAATAATGGATTTTTTTTATCACTTGGAATTGGTTTAAAATGTGCTTTGTGTACAATAATATTTTTAGAGATTTCTTGAATGGAAAAAACTTAGTACGTCGCCTAGCCAATGTAAGATATTTTTTCCCCAAGGTTTCACTGGCTTTCAGCTTAGGTGATAGCAAAGTTTTATATTGAGGGAATGAATTAGGCTAGAGACTCACTCAGTTTTTGTTAAAAAGTTATCAGCTACAACACTTAGCCTAGGCTAACCAAGTTTACAAGAAGCATTGGTAACTCTAGAGATGACAGGAGCCAATTACATCTTGATATTATCAGAACACACTGTACTCCCATCTTTGGCCACAAATGCTATCACAAACTTCCTATGCTCTATTTAGGTGGTAGTAAATTAAGTTGAATATATTACAAGAAAGCTAGAAATGATTTTAAAAATAATTTCTTAAAAAAAATAACTGTTTGTTTAGCTTTGAAGCATCATCTTCCGACTTGAGACCCAGCCTGAAGTATTCTAAGTATTAGAGGGGAATAGCTAGTAAAGCTAAGATTATTTATTATCTTTCATAAAAGTTCTAATATAGTTGCTGGCATTAACGAATCATTGACTGTTTTGTTTTCATGCTGGCAGAGGAATTGTCCGGGATAAATGCGGAGTGCTTTGAAAATAACAATTACTACAAGGTCTTTTGCTTTAATAAGCCCTGCAGGGGAAGTTGTAGGGATCAAGGATACCCTGGAGGAAAATGCAAGTTTATTGAACAATTGTTATGGTGGCGTTGTCACTGTTGCCGCTAATGTCTTTTAAGTTGTACTGCTCCAAATATTCTGTTGATTTGAGTGGTTAATAAACATATTATTTGGAGCTGCCTTCCTACTAATAAATTAGTCTAACAGTGAAATGTATCTTGCATGTAGTTGTTTTTCATATTGAACTCTTTTTACTGGCAAAAAATAAGGCATCTTCAAATTACTTTCTAATGACATTGGGGCTTAGAAAATAAGCACATAGAATGCTCATGTACAACCCTAAGTTTGCCACCCTCAATATTTCTATAATCAAGTAAGGACTATGACGTGGCATGCACACTTTTTATATGATTTTCTATGATTCAAAGCGACCCATTTGCGTAATACTTTCATTTAACAATACATGGATTTTTGAGTGGGAAGAATTCATTGCTCGTTTGCAGCATCCATTTTTTGGTTGCTTTCGACTTGTGATTTTAATTGCCCTCATAAGGTGTTCTCCTGGCTTCAGAAACGTTTGTCTCGGATGCTTTGATGGCAGATGATATGTTGACGTACATGCTAATGATAACTCCATGAACATTGAGAATCGTGCTTGTTGAGAAAGATTTGAAGATTTTGTGTTCAGTAGGAATTCAGTAGCTGATCTCAAATAGATCAAGTCGATGGCAAAATACTTGTTGACTGGTTATGGTCACTAATACTGAATGGGATGTTGCGACTTTGCTGACCAGTATCATTCAAAATTTGTATCTGTTTTGATATTGCACTACCCCCATCGGTTGCATATCAGATTTACTAAAAGAAAGTATGTCATAGCAGATCAATTACGCCTTTTTTTTCCAGAGGGATCTGTTTATGTACATGCTAATAAAAAAAAAAAAAGTTATAGATGTTACTTAGTTCGAAGCACTCAATGGAAGGCACATCCTTTAGAGTAAGATTCACCATGCCTAGGTGCAAATAGTTAAGAGTGCCAGTCCCAAGATATAAGAAGTCGTTGCGTGTTCTCCTTGAAGTGTACTCTAATGAAGAAGACTTGAAGTTAAATCTGAATCAGCCAAACCCAAATGCAATTAGATTGAAAGAAATCTCTCTCGATTCTTTTTTATGTGGACTCAATCCTCTCTTCTAAAATGCTTAGGTTGCACATGAGTAACTTAATTCCCTTCTCAATACTCACTTATGTTGTTCAAATGTTATCTATCATCATCACGTAGGCCGCACGGGATCACATGCATCTTTTCAAGAAGATAAAAATTAAACTTTATCCAATCAGAACACCTCGCTATTTAGGTATATAAGATAAGGTTTTATACTTAAGCAAATTTATGTTTAGTTTAACATCCAATGTGGGACTATTCTTAAATTTCAAAATTCTGAATTACAAACTTAATTTATAAACCAACATTACATTCATACAAGATTTATAGAGATTGGAAATTCGAGAGCAATCTTAGGGAGACCAAGCAACCCATATACTTTATGTGGCCTGTATTACATAAAATAACATGAAGACTAGATATGCACCATGTTTGCATATTGTGATAGACCCATTACATGAGCCTATAACTTTCTGTTATTAAAGCACAGAGGAAAAATAGTTTGTAATGCGCAACCTCAACCTACTAAATTGGGTCAAACCATTTATGATTGGGACTTGATTATGCAAAAGTTGAACCTACTTAACATGCTCTTCTCTTTATTATAATGCAAATTTTAATTTCATCTAATTTCATACACTTGATTGACTCAAACTTTTTCTAGTAGGTCTCAATCCCTCATTGATTCATTTACAAATCTCTTGGCGAGGTTTTCATCTTTGTATTATTCTATTGCTATAGACCTCCTCTAGAATGTTATATTAAATAGTTAAAATAATGACTATAAAATCCATTGTTTGCTTTGTTGACATGATTTTGCATTATTTAGTATTAAAATGATAAAATTATAATGGTGTCAAAAATAAAAATGAGAAAAATAAAAGAAGAATAACTAAAATTATTATTCAAGTCACTTCTCACTCAAGAAAAATTATTTTTAGATTGTGCAGATTTCTTTGGAGACAAAATTTCATAAGATTTTATTTTTTATAAAATGCTACGTGATTTAAAAAAATATTAAGGGTTGTACAAGAACAAGGGTTATTGATTGTCTTTTGCTCAAAAAAAAAAAAAAAAAAAGAAGTAGAAAAGGAGAGAAAGCAACTTTGACATATTATCATGTTAGTCCACCTTTTCCAACACAATCTCAAAGGATTCCTTTTTTTTCTAAATGTATATAGCACCATTTTGTTTTTTATTAGCATATGATGTCCTTATAACTCAACTAATGAATGATACGATTGATTGTTATTTATTTAGAAATTATTTCTAATTTTTTAGTATTAAAATATACTATTTTAAGAAAAGAAGAGAAGTGTATGAATCATTCATCTAAACACACTGTACTCCCATCTTTGGCTTGAGAAACGTTTGTCTCGGATGCTTTGACGGCAGATGATATGTTGACGTACATGCTAATGATAACTCCATGAACATTGAGAATCGTGCTTGTTGAGAAATATTTGAAGATTTTGTGTTCAGTAGGAATTCAGTCGCTGATCACAAATAGATCAAGTCGATGGCAAAATACTTGTTGACTGGTTATGGTCACTAATACTGAATGGGATGTTGCGACTTTGCTGACCAGTATCATTCAAAGTTTGTGTCTGTTTTGATATTGCACCACCCCCATCTGTTGCATATCAGATTTACTAAAAGAAAGTATGCCATAGCAGATCAACTACGCCTTTTTTTTTCCAGAGGGATCTGTTTATAAACTTGTTGCTAAACCTTGTCATGCATTTGAACGCAAGAAGTGAATTTACGTATGAAGTTGTCTTTTAATTCTATTACGAAAGCACAGTTCCCTCCCCTCAATCCTCCCCACCTCTTGTGCTAGGAAATCTTTGGATGCTAACTTGAACAAGTCGATGGCAGTGCTCAGGTATTGGATTCTGTATTTGATGACGTTCATGTTTTCTTTTAAGAAAATAAATACCAGAAATGGGCCGAATACCCTAAGTTTGTTGCTACGTACAGACTCCATTTCCCATGAAATCCAAAAATTCAGCAGCAAGTAACGCATGGGAAATTTGGGCCTTAAAACACATTTCGATTGACGTACCAAAATTAAAACCCAATTTGCAGCCCGATTTCCTTCATGAAAGATATGCAGACTTGGACCCGGAGCGCATTCATTTTAATTATTCAAGCCAGGTCGATCATAGAATTTCACATTGGTGACCAACATTTCAGATTTTACATTGACCACATATGTGGATCATCATCATGGTCATTAAAAACATTAAACGGGATGGCTGGCTCATGTTAACCATCCATCCAAAACCATGCCAGAATAGCAACCTTGATGAAACATTAAAACATTTGCTTCTCCTTGAAAAATATAATCTTCTTACTTTATTCTATAGGTGGCTTTTATTCGGATGGCATCTTCACGTGGATAGTGGAACGTGCCCGAGAGTTGTTCGATGGTTTGTGCGTGAGGCAGCAGAGTATGAGGGTGGTTTATGAGCGGAAATTGGGGTTGTGTAAAGGATGTTTGTGAAATTTGCTGGAACTAATTGGAGGCGGCTCCTTACCTCCTAACTTGGATACGGGATTTGGATTTTCAATTTCTGCCTTCTACTCTTCCAAAACCGAAATATAAAGGATTCCTCTCCTATATTGGAGGAGGAAGTTACAAACCACTCCTAATACTCCTTAACCTCTCTACACCCACACTAGGACTCCATCTTCTCATGCAGGGGAAGTTGCAACAACCCACAAAAATAAAATCTATCTTTTCACGTAGGAGAAGTTACAACAACCCAATAAAATACAAGCAAACTACCTAATATGTGTGCAACTCTTTTCTTCAAAGAATCGACACTTTTGTAGGAAACAGAAATAGATTAACTACAAACTACTAAACAGGTCTAACACCAAATATGTCACGTACCTGCATGTGGAGACATGTTACAGTTAGTTGGATAAGCAACAATTTATATCTTTATCTTTATTATAATCTAAAATATTAAGATTTTATCCCTGTGCTAAAAAAGGTTCATAACAAGTACTCGTTTTGGGCAAAGGACAGAACGTTAAAAAGGGTAAAGAGCACATATTTTGGTCATAGAAAATATTTTGTTAAAAGGGTAAGACCATGCTATTGGGAGGTTCAAGAAAAGGGTAAAGAGCACATATTTTGTTTCGTTCGAATAACAAAAAGTATCATTTGTTTCACTTTTTAACATGGTCGACCTTAGCATTTTATCAAAATCGACCACTAGCCAATAGCATGGTATTAGCAACATGTTGGTCATAGCATTGCACCAATATTGACCACTCATCGATCATAACATTACATGGTGGCAACATTAATCGACCACTAGGGTATAAGCCCCTATCAACCAACCCTTAAAATAGTCCATGGGACTTTGATGCAGCATAGGAAATGGGAGAAGGTTGCTATGGCGACAGAACAAAGGAAACAGGAGAAAGAGGGAGGAAGAGAAGGAGAGGAAAGGGAGGAAGAGAGGAAGAGACGAAGGAGAGGAAAGAGAGGAAGAGAAGAGGAGAGGAAAGAGAGGAAGGGAGGAGAGAACGTGGGGAGAAATCTCAAATTACTTCCATTAAACCCTAATCACAATGAGGGTCCCATATATATAGGGCCCTAAAACAAAATTAAGACAAAACCGCTTATACACAAATAATTCCCAATAACGCTCAAAATTACACAAATAAAGCCTTACAACAATAAAAATGCAAACAAGCTCAAAAATATGTTCTATGTATTCTCTGCATGAATAAACTTTTGGAGGTGGAGGCTCAATAACAGGTAATGGGTCATGGTGATCAACAATGGAGGATGTATTAACAAAGGGGTCAAAAAGAATGAATGTTGTCTTTTTGTATGGAAGTAAATCTTCAATATTAAATGTTGCAATAATTTCATAGTCTTCGGGAAGATCTACAACATAAGCATTCAGACTGATTTTCTTTAGAACTTTGAACGGTCTCGTACTACGAGCTTGCAACTTTTCGAACGTTCTCGTAGAAAATTGTTCAGGTCTAATTCTTACCATGACATAATCTCTTACATTCAACTCTTTATAACGTCTGTGCAAATCAACAAGAAATTTATATTTTAAGTTATTAGAGTGAATACGTTTGCTGATTTCTAATGCAATGAATATAGGTCTGATGCAAATAATTGTGCAGACTCAGAGACTCTATGTTGATGAGACATGGAAATTAGGTCTATGGGTTGCCTAGGTTTATAACCATTCACCACTTCGAAGGAACTCATGCCTAAGGACCTATTGACCGAACTATTATATGCAAACTTAGCTGTCGATAATACTAAATTCCAAGTCCTAGCATGTTCACCAACCAGACATCGTAAAAGATTTTCTAAACTGCTGTTAACAACTTCTTTCTGGCGTCAGCTTGTGAATGATAGGCAGAAAAAAATTTCAACTAGGTGCCCATCATGTACCAAAGGGTCTTCCAAAAGTAACTCATGAAATTAACATTCCTATCAGACACAATAGATTTTGGACGGCCATGGAGTCTAGCGATTTCGTCAAAATAAAGTTTCGCAATCCTAAAAGCATCAGAAGTCTTAGAATAGCAAAGAAAATGAGCCATCTTGAAAAATCGGTTCACAACTATAAAAATAGAATCGTGTTTGGTGGAAGTACGTGGAAGCCCTAACACAAAATCTATACTGACATCTTTTTAGGAACGCTCGGAAACGAGTAGTGGAGTATATAGGCTAGTGTTTTGCTTACGTTGTTTGGCAAGATGACTTGTGCGATACTGACCGACAAGTTTGGCCATCTCTCTCTTGAGATTTGGCCAGAAAAAATGTCTCTCCACAATTTCAATAGTTTTCTCTCTCAAAATGTCCAGAGAGTCCTCCAGCGTGTATTTTCCATACTAGAAAATCTCTCAATGAGGTTCGAGGGATACATAATCGGTCGGAGTGCAAGAGGTAATCAGTTTGTAGGAAAAAAATCATTATGTTCTCTCTCTACTCCATCTCGTAGGGTTAGGTATACTTCACTAAAATCAGGACAAGTGGTATATTGTTTTCTGATCCTCTCAAAACCAATTACTTCATTGCTCATCACAGATAGGAGAAAGATCCGCCGACTGAGTGCATCAGCAGTTTTATTCTCAACTCCGACTTCATATTTCAACACAAAAGTATAGACTTGAAGAAACTCAATCCAGCGGCCATGTCTATGGTTTAGTTTCTTTTGAAGTTGAGATGTTTCAAAGCCTCGTAGTCTGAATATAATACAAACTCTTACGGTAGCAAATAGTGTCACCAATATCTCAAAGCTTGCACTACCACATAGAATTCTTTATTATAGATGGAGTAGCGTAACTTGCCGTCGCTTAATTTTTTGTTGAAGAATGCAACAGGATGACCTTCTTGGCTTAACACACCACCTATGCCAACGTTAAAGGCATCACATGAGACCTCGAATAACTTTGTAAAATCAGAGAGGCGCAAAACAAGAGCTTCGGTCATCCTTTTCTTAATTTCATTAAATGTTTAGGATGCCGATTTGGTTCAGATAAAATCTTCTTTCTTCATGCAATCAGTAATGGAAGATATTATCGAACTAAAACTCCTAATAAAGCGGCGGTAGAAAGTGGCCAAACCATAGAAACTACATACTTCCGTTAGGGTCTTAGGCTCAGGCCAATCTACTATTGCACTTGCTTTCTCTGGGTCAGCGGAAACATCCTTAGAAGGCACTACAAACCCTAAGAAAGTGATATAATCGATCAGGAAGGCATACTTTTTGGGATTTGGAAAGAAACTTTCTCTCCTAAGAACATCACAGACTTGCCTTAAGTGTGAGAGATTGAGCTCTTGAGTTTGACTATATATGAGGATGTCATCAAAATACATAATGGTAAATTTATTCAAGAAAGGTCGAAAGATCTACGTCATCACCCTCATAAAAGTACTGGGAGCATTTGTTAGCCCGAACGGCATAACTAACCATTCATAGAGTCTAACTTTTGTTTTAAAGGCAGTTTTTCATTCATCTCCAGGACGAATCCGAATCTAGTGGTATCCACTCTTCAGGTCGATCTTGAAAAAGACTGTAGCACCAGACATAAAATCTAAGAGGTCGTCTAGTCTAGGGATGGAAAAATGATACTTAACCATAATTTTATTGATGGCACAGCTATCAATGCACATCCTCCAAGAACCATTTTTCTTAGGGGTGAGGAGTGTGGGTACAACACAGGGGCTTAGGCTCTCACGAACATACCCTCTTATGAGGAGTACATCAACCTGATGTTTCAGTTTAACATGTTTATTTGGGTTGAGCCTATGATGGGAAAGATTGGGTGAGGATGCTCCAAAAACTAGATCAATTGCGTGTTGGATATCACGCATCGGAGGAAGTATATCTAGAAGATCCTTAGGAAAAATAGAATAAAACTCCTCTAGCAGAGGAACTACTACTAGTGGATGCTTGGGGCTCAACTCCACATTGGTGACTCTAGCCACAAGTGCAAACACATGTGACTGACTTTTAATATCTTTCATTACCTCTTTCGAAGTAATGATGTGAAGTGATTTTTCTTTGCGTAGGTTGGCACACTTTTTTTCAGGGACAAGCTCTCTAGGAGGCAATAAGTTTAGTATAATTTTTCAACCTTAGAACATAAAGCTACACGAATTCAAACATCCATGAAGTGTGACGTCCATATCATATAGCCAAGGTCTTCCTAGAATAACTTGACCTACATCCATCGAAATGCAGTCACACCAGATTTCGTCTTTATAAGATAGGAATTGAATCGAGACGAGGCATCTTTTAGACACAGAAATGGATATCTTATCTACCCAAGCTACTTTATACGGGTTGGGATGAGGAATAGATTTCAAGCTGAGACGGAAGACAACTCCGGAAGCAATGGTGTTGATGCAACTTCCGCTATCAAATAGAATTTTGCACATTTTACCATTGATCTTAACGAGAGTGTAGAACAGCAAGGTCTTGCACCAATCTTGGGCGGTCATAGTCTAAGCTAGTGTACACCTAACCACATGAAGCCTAAGGCTTTGGTTACTTGGATCAGTTAGCTCCCTTTGCGGTTCAGCCTGAACACATTCTAATCCGGCATGCTTGTCTCCAAAGTCTTCTACATAATTCTCGATGTTTGGTACATAGACTTCTTCGACATATTCATTCTCTTGGGTCCCAGCTTCTAGTTCAGCCATTAAGTAGGTCTTGGCATTACATTGGGATGCTATATGGCCAAACTTTTGGCATCAGAAACATTGGGTTTGGCTTCAAGGCTGGGGGTTAGGACCTAATATTTATTTTCTTTTATCATTTGAAGGGTTCGGGACAGGCATCGGAGATGCCCTAGTCGGTGCTTGGATCGACCCAGGCTAGTTAGGAGGATTGGAAAGCGATCTGGGTTGCGGAAGATAATTTTGGTTAGGTCAGGCTCCTGAGGCCATTGGTCGAGGATCGATACGCCTCACCACAGGGGGCCATAAGAAACTATCCACATCTTGAGCCAACTGGTATGCTTGGCTAAGAGTGGTAATCTCGCAGAGGATTAGTTCTTTCTGGATCTCCTCGCAGAGTCCTTCTTGAAACCTAGAGAGGGTAATAGTCTCCTCTTCGATTACACCACATCTCATATGAAACTTCTCAAATCATGTGATGTAGTCAGCAACGGTTGATGTCGCTTGAGTTAGTTTCTACCATCTATCCATAAAGCGTCGTCGATAAGAAAATGATAGATACTTTTTATTCAATTTTTCTTTTATATCCTTCCATGTGGTGATACAAGGAATCCTTTGGGTCTCACGCATATGTTCAACATTATGCTAGTACCAGTGAGCTTGCCCAGTAAGCTTCATCTTGGCAAATCGCACATTTCGATCATCGGACATCTCATACCATTCAAAGTACTTGTCCATGGCTGCTCTCCAATCAAGGTACACACTTGGCTTTAGTTGACCAGCAAAGGTAGGGGCATCTACTATTACAATACGCAATAGCCTTTCGTCGAGATCGCACTGGTAATCGAAAGGTTGTTGGTTCCTAGGGTGATGGGAAGGGCTACAGGTGGTGCAGCCAAATCGAATTCAAGTTGGGTTGTGAATGGGGTCAGCGGTTCAGGAGTCCTAATGTGTTGCACTAGCGCACAAATCTCTCATTTGAATTCTTTATTTTCAGCTCGCATGGCAGCGAACTGTTCCATTAGAACTTGTAGAGCTTCGAAATCCATAGTAGCTAAGAAGTATTTAGGTTGAGTGAAGTGGTACTCTTTACCTCTATGGGTTGGCATGCAATGACAATACTAGCTAATGATATGAATACAATGTCACTAATGAATCCTAACTGACCAAATATGAAGCAAGACAACCTACTAATGCAACCTACTCTAAATTCAGAAATCAGCAAACTTACACAAAAGTAACTTAAAATTAAATGTTACTGATTTGTACTTTGGTTACTTCGAAATTAATGTATGAAATTAATCACTATAAGAAGTTAGGTTGCAAGCACGTATTACAGTCATTCTAATCCTAAAATAATCTGATTGAAGGATGTTGAGAAATGTCCTATCGCTAGGGTGTGCTAATTTAATATCTAGATTTAAATGGTAAATAGGATGGGTTTGGTAGTAGATGTTCTAGGTTTTGAATTTTGACAGCAAAGTAAATTTTCAAAATGGGGCTATCATATAGAGAATTAGAATATAATTAGATAAACAAGCCCAAAAGAAGGAAGATCTATTAACTGTTGTAGATGCAGGATATCGGAAGCGTCCACTGTGGAGTCTCGAACGCAAAGAGGGTGACGAATGCAGCATAGAGAACTAGTTGGAGCTGTGGACCCAGACCTGCGTCAAAGTAGGCTCTTGGGCGCTGGAATGGGCTGAAGAATGTGTGGGCTAGGGCCTGAGATAGGGCCTGCGGCCGCTTGGGCCTGGGCCACGCTCAAAGAACCTGGCGCGTAACTCGGGCCGAAGATAGGCCTGCAACTGCTTGGTCCTGGGCCGCGCTCATAATAGGGCACGCGGGCCTGGGCCAAGCTGGGGATGCGGAGGCGGGCAACAGGTTTGGGTTTGAGACCCGGACTCGGAAAGAGAAAGGGGTGGAGGGGACGCTTGATGAGTGGCTTTGGAGAGGGGGTTGGAGTTCCTAAGATGAGAGAGGGGAATGGGGGGAGGGCGATGCTGTAGGGAGGGAAACCGTTTGGCGGAGTCTTGGTGGCTGTGGGCGGCCGGAGGAGAGGCGGAATGAAGATGAGGCGGAGGGGTGGAAGTTTTTTTTGTTTTTGGAGGGGTGGTGGGTGGTGGTGATTACGCCCAAAGAATAACGCGGCTATCGCAGTATATATTGGGGTGTCGATTCTACAGCGAGAAGGTAGGAACACTAAAAGGAACTACAAAACTAAAAAAAATATCAAAGCAGTAAAATGTGATGTGAATGTTTAAAAGTAAATTGACAATTAGATTGTAGTAGTGAAAAGATGTGACCAGAATTAATGGCAGCAAAGCATCGGAAATTCCTCACTTGAATCAGGTAATTCCATTCATATTTGATCCATTGGATAACTCAATTAGAGATCATAGCACCAGATTCTCTAATCGGAAGATATAGCATTACAATCAAAATATTTAGTGGTAATTCTAGAAAATCATTCTTCTCTTTAAAAAACAAGGATTGTTATTCTTTTAGACTCAGATTCAAAGACAAAAATATATCCAATGGCAATATTTCAGCAAAAAATCACACTAATTAGATAAACAATCAAATATAGATATAATCAAGCACCTCAACAATTCTATAGAAAAAGACATGGCTGAATCTATGAAAAGAATAGGTTCAAGATTATTCCAACACAAGAAAAAGATCAATTGATGAGAAATAATAAACAAGAATTGTATCAACATGAGAATCTATTACATAGATCAAATATAAATGAAACTACCATCATCCAAGCGAGTTCATCCCTAGCTTCACCAAAGAATTAGCTCTCCATGAATTTGTGGCTCCTCTTGATGATTTCTTTGTAATGCAGCCTGTTTTTTTTCAGAACGGCGAGCTCCTCCAAGTATATATATGATTTTGGGGCTAAAAACCTTAGGAAATACGACTTAGACACGTTTGCATGCGTTTTTCCGACTTTACCCTCGGGCACCAACATCAGCATGAAGTTTAGGAGGCTCTTCAGATCGTATCTGATCTCCAAATTTTGAGTTCATATAGTCATTAGGAAAGCTCTAGAAGTCTAGTTTCCAACAAAATTTGAATCAGATCAATTGGACTTCTGTAGCTCTCGAAATCATCAAAATACTATACAAAGGTTTGACCTGTCAGGGCCCAGGCTGGCGGTTTAGGAAACCTAACTTTGCAACCTCATAACTTTCTCTTTGGAGCTCCAATTGACCTTATTCTTAATGCATATGAAACCTCAACATGTCTACTTCATCTCCACCAAGTTTCATTTCATTCGGACTGCAATGGGGAATTCAATCTTCTTAATTTCATTCCTACAATAAAATCACCAAAATCAATTAAGACTTGGACACTTTGTGAAGTAAAGCTCAGATTAGAAAAATATCATAAAAATATCCAAATCATGCTTAAGTCTTAACAATTTAGCCTAAAGTGG
>JAOXJJ010000359.1:1872835-1905198 GCA_025769935.1 Phoenix roebelenii | reverse complement strand
CTCCACCTCCACCCCCGACGGCAAAGAGGTAACCCAGGGACCCAGTTTCACCCAGGCCCCGGAGTCCCCACCACCACGTCCCGGCTGCACCCGGCCATCACTCTTGGTGGCCCCTGTCCCTTGCTTCCCTGAAGAGGAAGCAGGGACAGAATTAAACGAAAAAGAAACAGGGGACTTACCTGGCCTGCGCTCCATCTGACTCATACCAGGCCCGGTCACAAGCCACCTCCCGTCGCCCCAGAAGACGACCCCAGGCCACCCGAGAACCACTACCACCCCGAGCTCCTCAGAATAGAATCACCGGGTTATCAATGCCACCAAGGTTCACCCCACTGTACACCTGCCCTGATCGCCAGGAAAGCCGCGCTGATCAACCGGAGCACCACCCTTCCAGCCAGATGCCGCTCAGAGCACCATCGCCGGACTAGCCGTTAGATTTTTTCACTCTACTCTCAGAGATTCTCACACTAAACTAGCCGTTACACTGGGAAGTGTTCACTGGAAGGATTTGATTAGGAAAAAAAATACATTCCATATTCATAAGCACCTAATTTGGTATGTAAGAATTTTAGATGAAACGAAAATACCGAGAATTATCTCAATTGATTTGGAAAAATCATTCTAATTTAACATACGAGAAATCAGCGTGAAGCATTTAGATAGGAGAAGTATAAAGATATGTTTAGTATAGAAATGATAGATAGTAATTACGACTTCATCAAATAATGAAAAGTTAATTATTTAAAAAAATATAGAACACTAGTTATTTTTGTAAAGAATATTGTAAAGGTTAATCATTAGTTGCCAAATATTAGCAAGCTTCACTCCTATATATATCCATCATAATACATTTACATATGATTGCAATACATACACCAGCTGCCATGGATGCAAAGAAGAAACTGATTTTTTTCTTTGATGCTTATTGTTCTCATACTAGCCTCCAGTACGATGTTTGCTAACTTTTTATATATGCGTGTATATAGAATTAGACGGCTTGAAGAGGAATCCTAGATTTTCAATTTTATAGTTTATTATATTTTAAGCTAATATTGAAGTTAGTGGCATTGATATTCTAATGGAAGCTTATAGCAAATAAGATTAACTGTTATTATAGACAATTTTTTTCAACACAAAAAAAAGAAACTATCATTGGAGACAAGGGATCAAGTATACTAAGTATTTGTTGGTAATAGCTTCTACAGAGCTAAAATTATTTATTATATTTTGTAAAAAGTTTAATGTTGTTGTTGGTGCTAATGACATTCTTAATTGATTTTTTTGTTTTTTTTTCAATTCTGGCAGAGAAATTGTCCAAGATTAATGCTCAGTGCATCATATATAAAAATTACAAGGAGATCGTTTGCACAGATAAGCCCTGCAGGAAAAGTTGCAAGGGGATAGGACCCCCAAGGACAATGCATCCTTAGTAACCTTGTGTTGTCGCTTTGTCAATGCTGCCGCTAATATTTTTGAGCCTGTAGTGCTCCAAATATCCTTAAATGTATTATTTGGAGCTGCCTTCCTAATAATAAGTTTGTCAGACATCGCCTCTTTCTCAAATACCAGAATAACTCTTTCTCTTTTTTTTCAAAAAAAGAAGCATGATAAGATATACAATCCAAAAGTTACTAAGTTAGGATATATATTTTCATTTAAAATCAAAATCAAGTCAAAAGAATTTGCTGCAAAAAAAAAAAAAAAAATGGGACAGGAACTTTGGATTTAATTGTAGGTAGTCAAAGCTCTACTTCCCCGACCAGCGCAAATTTGACCGGACGAAATGAAAGAATTTTCCAGGCTCTTAAATATTCTCCTATTCAACCGATGAGAAAAAAACTTTATGCGTGGAATGCAATGACTTGAGGCAAGTGCAGAACAAGCCTAACGCCACGTCAAGGCACTGGGATGCTGTTGATAGCCAAGGGATCTCTTCTTCATCCATAATCTTAGTTCGTTGGCATCCTCCCTCCTATAGAGTGCTTAAAATTACCTTTGATGCTTCAGTCTTATATAATAAAGTTGCTGCCCCTTTTTGCGATCAGAAATCATGAAAGGATGGTTCTCAGGGCTTGTGGCAAATTACTGCCGCCCTCTTTAACCCCTCATGTTGAACCGATTGCTGCATGGTTTGGGTTGAAAGAAGCTATGTCTAATTTTCATTGTGAAGATCCATGCGGACGTGTGTTTAATACCACATCAGTTATTTATTGGATATATTTTGGATACTTATACAGAATCAAGAAATCTAAATAATACCTTCCAACTAGCAATTTTGGGTAAGGTCCTGAGTTGTTACATTCATTCTTAGAAAATCTGGCTGGAGGGGGACTCTCTAATTTTCTATGCACAGTTGTTGCAGTTTTGGTGTACAGGTTCTTATTTTCTGTTTAATAATGCTGTAGGGTGGCTTTGGCATGCTTTACGTCAACAGGTCTGTAAAGCCAATTTACACATACCTCGAGAGGAATTGGATGCCAAGGGGGTCATTACCATATACTTTTGTAAATTACTATGACATGAAATAGTTCTAATCTTGCTTCTTTCTTTCTCGCCCTTCGTCTTTTATTTTTCTCTATTCACCACATATTAATTTAAAATTCAGATCACCACATATATCATATACTTGCAAGCATCTAACCACAAGCACCTTTAAACTCCACTATATTAACCATAGACTGCCCCTTAAACCCTCCAACTAAAACCCACACTTAACTCTAGATTCGTCCCATTGACAACCCTAATTGATGGAGAAGGACTGAGGAGCCAGAACAGAAGTTTCCATGAGAGGAAAGAAGAGGCAAAATCCTTGTACTTGAGATAAAAACAAGAAAAATATATTTTTATTATTATATTGTGTTGATTGGTGTGCAAGTAATAAATAAATTTCATGAACACATTTAAATTTAATAATTAATAATTTTGTACCATGTCGGTCCGTGTCGGGTCTATTATCTTGCAGCTATTCCATGCGCCACCAGAAAACTAATTAGGCTGGAGGGGTCGTTGCGATTGGCCCATTTGTACAGGCCCACAACCCATTCCGGCTGCTATTGCTTCGAATTTTTTTGGAGAGAAATGAAAAGATTTCTATTGGCCGCTCTCTCGTTCGAGCCAAAACCCTGTCGATCTCAAAGACTAGGGTTTCGGAGTCTTCCAGTTTCCTAACAGTGAAAGCGTCTCAATGCCAAGTTTTAATACCAGTCTCTAGAATGACTGAATTGAATGCCATACTAAATTACATGGATAATTGCGGTTTAGACTATATGAAGACAATTTATATCTTTGTAATAATTTCAATGTGTTAAAATAACAAAAAATGGGGGCATTCCATTGGAGATCATTCTTCTTGGAAAATCAAAGCATTTGATCTAAATCGGAATGTTCCAGAGAGTTATGAATAATCCTTGTGGGATGGGGAGCTAGGGATAGGGTCTCTTGATCGGGAGTTGAATCAAGACCCTAATGCCATTTTGAAATGAGGGGAGCATAAAAGATTTATTTGTTTTTATTTTTCAGTGGATGACTTAGTGAGATGCATTGAAATATCACAAAGGATGATTAGTAGTGCTTACTGGTTGTGAAGTAACACAAAGTCTTGAAATTCGACCTAAGATCCATCCACTTATCATTTAAGAATCATTATGCTTAACTAGTTAATCTCGTCTATGCTTTCAAATAAATGTGAAGCTTATTGTAATAAATCTGTTACACCCTGAACCAAAAGCGCACCCCAAACTCAAAGCGTAACAGATGCCGTATACTTGTACGGCAGACCATGCAAGCATGCAAGGCTACAGATCAAGTCATAATAATCTCAAAGAAATAATAATAATTCTTCAATACTCAAAAACTAATTTAATCAAGATCTAAACAAAATTATTCTCATAATCAATTGTTTCAAAATGACATAAGTCAACATTTGCTAACTATTAATATTGATCAAATAAAATACTCTAACTAGTCTAACTAAAACTCCAATAACTAAAAGCATCTTCAAAAGATCAAGCGCACTCCCCAAGTTCCGAGCAATTATGCACCTGGATTTGAAAAAAAATAGAGAAAACATAATAATGAGCTACACTAAACTAGTAAGCAGCATAACACAAAATGGGGTCTAAGCACGCCAAAGAATAAGTTAAAGAACAATATATTGACTAGAAAATTAATCAATTCTTGAATAATACATTTATCGCTTAGCAAAATATATTATTATTTTTATAAACTAATACCAGAAATCCAACAACAGACTCTGGCCACGTAACCTAGTGGCATGGGATTGCACAAAGTGCCAAACACCATTATTCTTAACCACCAGCAGTACGGTGTCCAAAAACCACTATTCTAATCACCGATGGTGCAGTGTCAAAATTAGTTTCTCAGTTTACAAATCGATAAGACCAAAGAATAATCCCAATTAGCAGGACCAGATCATAGCCATGTTGAGAATACATATATATATATATATAATATTTTTTTTATAATTTGCTCAGTCATATTTTTCATATTTCATAACATAGCACATAACATATTTTAAAGTAATTACTATCATAACATTACTATGCCTAACCCGTTTAACTAAATACAAAATGAATGTCATAATTAAATTTAATCAAATAATTGTTATTTTACTAAAAATTTGAAAAATACATTTTGAAGCATTAGGTTACTTATATCTTCTCGCTTTAAAATTCTACTTCAGGTAATTGAATCAAGTTCACATGTTTTAATATCATTAAAATACCATTAATTTTATCATCATCTCAGAGGCCAAACAAAGTCAAAAATAAAACACTCTTGAAAAATGACCTCATGCCCCCAAATTAGGTTGGTCAAGTGACAGTGTCCGACTGCCTCGGTAGGTCCAAGCAAGAAGAAAGCAAGTGGTCAGGTGAAGGCACTAAAGTAGTTCAAGGTTTCTAAACTAGGTTAACTCAGACCCAATAAAGAGAGATAGGGCTTCATGCTCGATAAAATGAAGAAGGATAGGCTTGATTAAGTAGTAAAGCCCAACAATCCCATCGTTCCGATCATGTTAATTTTATTAAATCAAATATCAAATCAAAATATAATTAACTTATAGTGATCAAGAATGGCCAAATTTAGTGGATTCTAATGACGACCAAGATGCTAGCAAAGGCTGGATAAAAGTTAAATGTTGAATGTTCACAACTGACTTATAGTGATCAAGAATGGCCAAATTTAGTGGATTCTAATGACGACCAAGATGCTAGCAAAGGCTAGATAAAAGTTAAATGTTGAATGTTCACAACTGAGCTAGCCTCGGACCTCCCATTTGGGATAATCTGGAGTCCACAAAATAAAGACCTAAGCCTAGATCATGTAATAAGAGATACATAGAGAGAGAAAAAGGGAGAAAAGAGAGAAACAACAGAGGGAAGAAGAGAGGAAAGAAAAGAGAAGAAACATTTTTCTTTCTCAAAATAGGGGAGGCTTGTGATTGATCAGAATGGATGCAACCCTAGTGGTCGGCAACGGCGGTGGCATTGGCCTGATGTCCAGCCTCCAGTGAAGATCATAGTGACGATAATGGCCATGATGGTCGGCGGTAGAGAAAAAGAAAAGAAAAACCGACATTAGGTTGTCCCAAAATATGGAGAGTTTGTATTCTGGCTCATTGGCCAGCGACTGAGGCTCAACTATGGTAGTAGAGCTTGCTAGAAGCTCAATCGAAGCTCCGGCAAGGACCTTGACCTCAAATCATGGTGAAAGATGGAGAAAAAAATAGAATAAAAGAGACAAAAATGAAGCATTGGGTCTTCATCCGAAATAAGCGACCCGCTGGCGAAAATCATGCTAATGAAGTCATTGATAATGGCAGAGGAATTCTAGAATAAATACAGAAGAGAGGCGGGGTTAATTACCTTGCGCCGATGAGGCAAATCGACGGCGCTTTGTTGAGAAATCTGATAAAAATTGGGGAACTTAATGCTTGTCACCGGCGATTGATCAAGAATTAGAAATGGAATCATGAGAGGAAAGAGAGGAGTGGATTTTATAGATTGATTTTCAAAGTCTAGCTGATCTCTATCAAATTTGTATTTAGCAGCTGATCTGCTGGATTCATGATCCATTGGGTCCTTAGTTGAAGGATTGTTTGAAACCACATAATATAGATCTAATGTGTCTAACCAAGACTCCATCTTTGTTTGCCATCTAATAAAATTCTTTCCGTCGAATGACTCGGGTTTCAAGATATCATTTAATGAGTTCTTAAATTTGTCCATCTTTGTATTTTGGAAATGAATATCTTTTTCAAAAAACACCCTCTCTTTGGATCAAGTACTAGTCACCCTTCAAATAGAAGAAAAGCATAGGAATAACCATAAACAGAACATGGGCAAGGTGACAAAGTGACTCCTCAGGCAAACATGATAACTAGTTTTGACTCTACTGGAACCGAGGACAGGTTAGTAATCTCAAAATTTGAGTTAAATCTGGCCTACAATTCAACCGAATGATGGATTGATATAGGAGCTACTATCCATATTTGTTCTGATATGTCCTATTTTTCTTTCTACCAGAAGGTTAAAAGGAGAATTATGACCATGGGCAACTCTAGTATTGCACAAGTGATTGGAGAAGGAGAAGTAAAATTGAAGTTCACATCTAAAAAATTTCTTACTCTCTAGAACGTGCAACATGTGCCAGATGTTAGCAAGAATCTTATTAGTGTTTTCCTTTTGAGTTAATTAGGCTTAAATTAGTGTTTGAGTCAAATAAGGTTGTAATTACCAAAAGTGGGATATCTGTAGGAAGGGGTTATATTGCTGATGGGTTATTTAAATTGAGTGTATTACCATGCAAAAATATGAATAAAAATATCTTTTCTCCACTTGTTATGCATATCGACTCTTTAGAGATGTGGCATAGTAGACT
Organism: Phoenix roebelenii; assembly: GCA_025769935.1. Taxonomy (NCBI): domain Eukaryota; kingdom Viridiplantae; phylum Streptophyta; class Magnoliopsida; order Arecales; family Arecaceae; genus Phoenix; species Phoenix roebelenii. The sequence goes on along the minus strand of JAOXJJ010000359.1, from coordinate 1,898,298 downwards.
TGGACACGTGGATAACAATACCCTCAAAAGAATGATGAGTTTAGATTTAATTTCTAAATATAATTTAGAGAAGAACAAAAAATGCCAAATTTGTGTTCAATCTAAACAACCTAGAAAACCATTTAAATCAACAAGTAAAAGTTCCAACCTACTTGATTTAATACATAGTGATATTTGCGAGATGAGCGGTATTTTATTGAGAGGAGAGAAAATATACTTTATTACCTTTATAGACGATATGTCAAAATACTGTTATGTATATTTTATAAAAACTAAGGATGAAGCATTAGAAGAATTTAAAATTTATAAATCAGAGGCTGAAAATCAAACCCAAAAAATAATAAAAAGACTCAGGTCAGATAGAGGAGGAGAATATAGTTCAACAAAATTTGAAAAATTTTGTGAAGAACATGAAATTATACATGAGACTACTGCCCCTTATTCTCCCCAATCAAATGGAGTTGCCGAAAGAAAAAATATAACTTTTATTGATATGATTAACTCAATGCTTACTAGTTCTGGTCTTTCCAATAATTTAATTTGTGGGGTGAAGCTCTAATTTCAACATATAAAATACTTAACGATATACCATTTAAATATAACTAGAAAACACCATATGAGTTATGGTGGGGTAGAAAACCTAGTCTAAAATATTTTAAAGTTTGGGGTTGCCTTGCAAAAGTTAAAATTAACTCTAGCAAGATGACTAAATTGTCTCCTAAGACTTTCAACGCAGCTTTCATAGGATACGCGGAAAATAGTAACGCATACTGATTCTTGGTAGTACGATCAGACATACCTGACATTACACTGAACACTATTAAAAAATCAAATGATACAGTACTTTTTGAGAATGTGTTCCCTATGAAAGAAAAGAAAAAGTTAGAAATAGGAGAATCCTCTAAATCACAAAATGATAATACTGAAATAGAACCCCAAGTCGAACTTAGAAGGAGCAAGAGACCTAGGATAGAGAAAAACCTAGGAGATGATGATTACACATTCCTTGTCGAAGATGAACCTTTAACATATGTTGAAGCGATGAAATCTAGTAAAACACCTATATAGGAGGAAGCCATTAAAAGTGAGATGGAACCAATCTTTTCACACAATACATAGGTGTTAACCAACTTACCTTCAGGTTCTAGACCACTAGGATGCAAATGAGTCTTTAAAAGAAAATAAAATCATGATGAATCCATTGAAAAATACAAAGCTAGATTAGTTGCTAAAAATTTTAGTCAAAGAGAAGGAATGGACTATTTTGACACTAATTCCCCAGTCGCTCGGATAACTACAATTCGAGTGCTTATAGCATTGGCAGCATCATATAAACTTGAAATCCATCAGATGGATGTGAAAACCACCTTTCTTAATGGTAAGTTAGATGAACAAATTTATATGGAGCAGCTAGAAGGTTTTGTAGTTCCTGGTCAAAAGAATAAAGTATGTAAGCTAGTCAAATCCTTATATGGATTAAAACAAGCTCCTAGACAGTGGCATGAAAAGTTTGACCATGTCATTTTATCATATGGTTTTAATATTTGTAACTTCGATAAATGTGTATATTGAAAGATATTTGATAAGTCTATTATTATCCTATGTTTATACGTAGATGATATTTTAATTTTTGGTAGTGAACATGTCACAATTTTAGAAGTGAAGAAATACTTAAGTGACAATTTTGAGATGAAAGATCTAGGGTTAGCTAAAGTAATATTAGGAATCATAATTATAAGGACACAAAATGAGATTTTTTTTGAGTCAATCTCACTATATTGAAAAGGTGTTAACGAAATTTGGGTACGAAAATTGCAAGCTAGTTAGCACCCCATATGATCCTAGCATAAAATTAAAGAAAAAAAGTGGGAACAGTGTTTTCCAATTAAAGTATTCTCAATTAATTGGAAGTTTTATGTATTTATCTAATTGTACAAGACCAAATATCTCCTATGCTATAGAAAGACTGAGTGGATGCACCAGTAACCCTGATAAAACACATTGGGATGCAATAGAAAGGCTTCTTAAATATTTGAAGGATACTATCAACTATGAAATATATTATTCTGGTTTTTCACTGTACTAAAAGGGTATAGTGATCCTAACTGGATCTCTGATTCTGAAGACATTAAGGCTACTAGTGGATTTGTTTTTACACTAGGTGGTGGTGCAGTCGCTTGAAAATCTTCCAAGCAGACCTTGATTACTAGATCCACCATGATGGCTGAAATGGTAGCCTTAGAGTTAGCTGGTGGAGAAGCAGATTGGCTTAGGGGTCAAATATCAGATATTCCCATGATGGATAAGTCTATTCCTGCTATTCTAATTAACTATGATAATCAGGCGACTATAGCAAAAGTAAAAAAGTAAAAATCACAACTCGAAGTCATCTAGGCACATTGAGTTTCGATATAAAATTTTAAGGAAGCTCACCTCTACTGGAGTTATAACTTTAAGTTATATTAAATCAGTGGAGAACTTGGTAGATCATCTGACCAAGGGCTTGTCGAGAGGACAAGTTCAATATGCTTTGAGGGGGATGGGTTTAAGGCCTATTTTTGAGTCACCATCAGCGGCAACCCAACCTATCTGACTGGAGATCCCAAGATGTAGGTTCAATAGGGCAAACAAGCTGACTGAGTGGCTAGTAGGAGCACCAAATTTAAAGTGAACTCAGTTCACTACCCATCTCTATGGAGCAGGTGCTCAACTGCACTAGATAGAAGGATGGCGTAATGCCTTAATGATATCAAGGCTATTATAGTAGGGTATAGAGTTGCAGTATACCCTTGGAGATATTACCGATGTGAGTGTAACTGTGAGGCCGCAGTCAAATAGAGAATTAGGGCTTGTTCTCTAAGAGACACTCACAAAACAAGATGCCTGCGCATGGCCGTAATGCGCTACCCCGATGGAACTCACATGTAGGGTCAACTCTTAGTTGTTCGGTATTCTCAAAATCTATACATAAAGTCCAAGTTCAAGATTTTGTTCACTTTGGACCGATGTGGATGGCGAAATACCAACTTGAAGAAGGTTCAAGTCCGGAAGACACCTTTCATCGAAAGCTAAGTGTATTGAATGTTCGTACTTTGAATTTTTCAAAATTTTTGATATTTTCAAAATTATCTCAATTTTTTTTTGAAATTTCAAAATGGTGGGGAATGTAAGAGGTTTTGAAATTTGAAACGGTTGTGAACCATCCCTCCCCATTTAAACTCATTTAAAACCGATCCCGAATGCAATAGAGATGTTGGGCTCCAACATTACTCTAGATGGGAGAGAGAGGAGAGTTCTCTCACTCATTTAATTCCTCCTCTTCATATCCGTTAGGGGACTTTGTCCTTCTTGGGTTTTTTTCTTTCCTTTCTGATTTATTTTTTTTTTCAAGTGATGAGGGGAGAAGAGAAGAGGGGTTATCTTATTGTTGGTCTCCTCTTTGTCAATCTCTCTTCGTTCTTTGGCTCTGAATGAATTGTGTACAAGCATACAGAAAAATTTCTACTGAGTTCAAGAGATTTTGTAGTACTATGCATATCTACAAAATCAACGGTCCGTTGTATCCTAGAAAGGGATCGCCAGAATCCGGTGCATCTAAGAAGGTGAATCTCTTTCAAAGATAATGACTACACACCTCAGACCGACTACAGGTACTATTTATTTTATTATGGATCAAAAGAAAACGACGTCGAAGAGGTACGCATCGAAACTAGTTGTTTCAATGAAATTAAATTATTTGTGGTTAATTTGAGTTCTTTTGAAGTGATCTATATTTCCATCATATGCTTGCACCAATTTTTTTATGAGACTCGGCCCGATTGACCCATCCTAGCTGAGACGAGTTGACCCGGCCTGAAGAGGCCATGGCTGTCAAAATTCAACAGCCTTCCTTCTTTTCCCATAACGACAAATCCTTGCATGAGATTTTCCACCACAAAATAAGGCAAGTGCGAGAAAATAGCAAAATCATCCGTTAATGGAAAGTTAATTATCATAAAAAATTATAGAAAACTAATTATTCTCATAAAGAACGTTACAAAAATTATTAGTTGCCTAATATTAGCAAGGTCCACATCTATATCTATCCATTTTAATGTTCTTACGGGTGATTACAATACATACACCACTATGGACGGAAAGAAGAAAGCAATTTTTTCTTTCATGCTGCTGCTTGTGTTGGTCTCTGGTACGATATTTGCAAACTTTCATATGTGTGCATGTATATAAGATTAGAGGGCTTGGGGAGAAATTATAGCTTTTCATTTTATTGTTTGTCATATTTTATGCTAGTACTGGAGTTTGTGACATTCATAGTCTGCTGAAAGCCTATAGCAAATTTGATCAACTACTGTTGTAGGCAATTTTTTTCGACATAAAAAAAAAGGAACTATTATTTTAGGCAAGGAATCAAGTATTCTGAGTATTAGTGGATGATTAATATTGTTGTTTGGTTGCGCTTTTTTTTTTATGCTGGAAGAGGGGTTGTACAAGGTGAATGCCGACTGCGTTATAAATAAAGATTATCTTCCGGACTTCTGCGTAACCGAGCCCTGCGATAAAAGTTGCAAGCATAAAGGATACCCTGAGGGTAAATGCATTATTACTTATGAAATATTGTCGCATTGTGAATGCTGCAAATAATATTTTTGAAGTTGTACTGCTCCAGATATCCTGTTGATTTGAGCGGATAATAAATGCATTATTTGGAGCTGGCTTCCTAATAATAAGTTTGTCTGACAATCACCTCTTCCCAGCCATCGTGCCACAAGAAGCATCCACTGCTACCCACGCGCATCATTTTTCTTTTTTTCTTTTTTTTTTTTTTTTCTTAGGCAAAAGATGAAGGGGAGAGGAAGGGACAAGCGCACTCCCACGTGGCAGCCCCCATCCCGGCAGGAGAATGTTCGATGCGGGTAAAACTGACCGTGTATTGGGCATACCGACCATTTTTACTCATATCCTCTCCATCTGTAGCCCGGCTCAGTTACCCTTCTGGCCTCGACCCGAATCTCCGTGTGAGTACGTTACTTCCGGCACCACCAAAGCTATCAGCGGACCAATAAACCCTCCCACCCCACATCCGAGCGAAGGGCATCCGGTTCCGCATTAAATCGACGCCCGCGTGTTTCAAACTCCGACCGTGCTAGTGGAAGTAAAGGCCCAGTTTCACTGAGCTACCACCTTACTTGGTCATCATGCGGACGCCTGTGTCACAGCAAATATCTTTTCGTATATTCGTGTGCACTGGATTGGAAAGACAAATTAAAAGAACTCTTTCTTTAAAAAAAATAAATAAAAGAACTCTTTCTTTTTTATATATAAAAAAAACATTATAAGATATACAATCAAACAGTTATGATATATATTTTTTTCAAGAAAAAAAAAAAGAAACATTCTAAGATATACAATCTCTAACTATTCTATCAACGCAATCTTGGTTCTTACATAAAAAATCGATTATTAAGCCGCACGTAATTTGCAACGAGTGAGACCACGGAGTCAAACGCCAGCCTAGCAAGGCCCATGCTGCCACATCTACCATACATGCTGACAAGAGCGGCTCCCACAAATCATTCTTTCGCGCCTATGTCGGCCTAATCTTTAGCTAGGAATGTTTTCCAACTTGATGAGGACGGAATTTGATTATGAAAACATACCGTCATGTGCTTAGTTGTATATCGATTATTCGCCAAAAAAAAATTAAATACTTATACAACATTAAAAAATTTAAAAAAATAACTTTCGGCTAGCTTTGGACTAAGAAATCTAAAAAAATAACTTCTGGCTAGACTTTTTGGGCGAGATCCTGTATTGTTACAAACTAGGAAATATTGGGCTCAACCAATCCTTGATCCAATCCCAATGGAGAGAAGGTGCAAGTGTAAGGTAGGGTATAGAGTTAGATCCCTAAAAAAAATAGATTAGATTCTGTTGACTTTCATATTTTTCCTTTAAAAAAAATAATATCAGAAATGGGCCAAATGCCCCAAGTATTTTACGATGTACAAACTACATTTTCCATGAAATCCAAAATTTCAATAGGAAGTAACTCCACAGAAATTCGATGTTTCAATTCTTAAACATGAAAACTTTCAAGATTATCAAACATTACCAATGTCTATATATGGCTACTTTGATAGCAAACATAAAAAGAGTTATTTAACATTTAGTATACTAATGAATAGAGTTCGAAAATTTTATTTTAAACATTATCAATCTATCTATTTAGTATTATTATTTTGTCTTGATTATTTAATTAATGGTTGTCTGCACATGCTAATAAAAATAGAGATTACTTAGTTCAAAGCACACAATGGAAGACACTTCCTTTAGAGTAAAATTCATCCAGCCAAGGTGCAAATAGTTGAAGAAGCTCTACTCCCAAGATACAATGAACCGCTACATATTCTCCTTAAAGTGCACTCCAATGAAAGAGAAACATGTTAATCCTAAAGGATGGATTTTGATGATCACAAAAATAATTGAGTTAAATGTGTACTCTAATGATGTTGGCTTAAATATGAAGGGTTAGACCTCAAAACAAAAGTTGCACTTACAACCTCCAAGAATCAAGAAGAATAAAATCAATAATCTCTGGAAAATATATGAAAAACTTAATGAGTCGACCCCTATGTAATTCAAGAAAAAATAGAAAAGAATCACCGTCTAAGACCAACTACATGAGCCAACTTTCATGTTTGAGGAGGCGACTCAATTTATACATAAGTCGACCCCCAACATTATTGAGTCGACCCTTAAGGGAGCGCATGTAACCTATGAGCACTAAAGGAATGAGGCAACTTTTGTGTTTGAAGAGCCGATCCAATATCTACATGAGTCAACTCCCGATATTGACGAGTCGACCCTAAAGGTTTATATGGATTGAAGGAAAGAGCCGACTTTTATACTTAGTGAGCTATCTCCCTTGATACACGAGACGACCCCCGAACCTAGAGAGTCGACTCTTGTTGTCCTGATTACTCCAATGGATACTTTCGACATGCTTTTTCTTTGGTGTCAACGGATAGTTTTTTTATCAGACAGCTAGTTATACTTTTCGGACAGCATGAAGTTTATAAATTCAAAGGAGCGCTAGAGAAGATAATGAGAGAAACAAGAAAGAGAATCCAAAAACTCCAAATCCAAGCTTCCAAAGATCAAATCCTCACAAGAGAGCTTTCAAACAGAAAAATTATTTTGTGAGGAAATCAATAGGGATACTCAAAAGAAAAGTGCTGATGTGCAATCAAGATTCTCATCTGCAACCAACGACCATCTTCAAAGCTTCAGATCCATATTATTGATTTCATTTATATTGAAGCTTTGCTTACTTTGTTACAGCATTTATTTCTTTGCTTTAAACTCTGTTGTATCAGTGTTCATTAATTCTGAAATTAATGAAGGTTCTTTCAAACCTAAATTAGAAGTTGTTGAATCAGGGGATTTAACAAGGTTTAAAAGTTTTGGTTGGTGAGCCTCTGAAAGCCAACTGAGTTATTTGTGAATCCGAAAAACAATCATGTAAGGTTTTGGTTGGTGAGCCTGTGAAAACTGACTAAGTTGTTTGTGAACCCGAAAAACAAACGGGTTAAGGTTGTAGTTGGTGATCCTGTGAAAACCGAACCACTATAAATTCTCTGTGTTTATGTGTACTTTTCTCTTTATACTATTGCACTTTAACTTCTGCCTTTATTCATTGCTTAAAGCACATTATATCCTTCAAGTTGAAATTATAGTTTATCGGTTACATTCTAGTTAAAAGAACTTTAAAAACTCAATTCACCCTTCTTTTGGGCTACATATTTGGGTAACAAGTGGTATCAGAGCCCGATACTCAACTTTTTTTGATCTAACCATCAAGAATTAAAGATCATAACAGTTTCATTAGGAACCTCTATTACTGAAGGGCAATCCACAAATAGACTACCACTCTTTAATGGCACCAACTACACATATTGGAAAGCACGCATGCTCATATTCATCCAAGCACTTAACTATGATTTATGGAACATCATAGTTAATGGGCCGCACACACTCACGATGATCATTGATAGCATCTTACTACCCAAACCTGAAGGAGAATGGGATGATCAGCTGAATGCAAAGGTCATGAATGTTTTATATTGTTCATTAGATGCTAGTAAATTTAATCGCATATCCATCTGCATGTCTGCAAAAAAAGTCTGGATAGACTGGAAGTTACACACGAAGGTGCTAACCAGGTTAAAGAATCTAAAGTTAATATATTAGTGCAGTAATATGAAATATTTAAAATGGAACCCAGTGAGTCTATATCTGAAATGTTTACTAGATTCACTGATATTATTAACAGTCTAAAAAGTTTTGGCAGATCTTATACTAACAGTGATCTTATCCGAAAGTTCTCAGGTCACTTTCAAGACCTTGGAAAGCAAACGTCACTGCCATCCAAGAAACCAAGGACCTCAACGCACTCCCACTAGAAGAACTCTTAGACTCACTATTGACTCACGAACTCTCCATATAAGAGAGCCTAGAAGAGGATGAATCCAAGAAGCACAGAACCATTGCCCTAAAGTCAACTCAAGCTGAAAATAAGAGTGATAATTCTGGTTCTGAAGACAGTGAGGAAATGACCTTGACAACAATGAGATTTAGAAAGTTCTTCAGAAAGAAGAAATCTAGATTTAAGAAAATACCAGTGATCGGGGGGAGCAAAGTAAAGAAAAAGAAAAGAAACAAGAAGTGACCTATTATGAATGAAAAAGATCGGGTCACTTCAGAATGCCCACTGCTCAAAAAGACTCCTAAAAAGTTTAATAAGAAGTTCATGATGGCTACTTGGAGTGACAGCGATGAAACAAGCTCAGAAGAAGATGAAGAGCAGCAACAAGAAACAACACTTCTATGATTTATGGCACATGAAGAAGAGATAAGTGTTGAAACTCAAATAGATTTTTCATTTGAAGAACTTCATGATGCCTTTTCAGATCTTCTCTTAGAATACAAAAAGCTTGTTTTAAGAAATAAAGAATTAAAATAGAAAAGTCAATCTCTTACTGAAAGAAATGATAAACTTTAGAAAAATAATGAGCTGCTTTCAGAAATTAAAGAAAAGTTTACCAAAGAAGTTAATAAGTTAAAACCTTTTGTTAAAAGATTTACCCTCAGCTCTGAAAAACTGAACTTAATTCTAGATAATCAAAGAGCTGTGTTTGACAAGGCTGGTTTGGAATATCATCCTTGGAACAAATAAAAATCACTCAAAAACATGTTTGTTAAATCCTCCTATGTTTATCCTAAAATAGTTCACTACAAATCTGATGAGCAGAAACAAAAATCTGTTAAAAACATCCTTAAAAATCTATCATCTGTGTATGCTGGAAACATTCTGTTTAGACTCAACAAATATACACTACAATATATACCTTGTAATCAGAAAACCTGCAATCTTGTAAGCAACATATCTTTTAAAAAAATCTAGATTCCAAAAGAAACCATTATTGCTAACCAGCAAGGACCCAAAAGAGCTTGGGTACCTAGAATGAAAATTTGATTGGTGTTTTACAAGTGTGTCTAGCTACCCAAGGATCTAACAGAAGATGGTACTTGGACAGCAGGTGTTCTAGACACATGACAGGGGATGAAACTCAGTTCATCACCCTTGAAAAGAAAAATGGGAAAATGGTTACTTTTGGTGATAATGGCAAAAGTAAAATAATTGGAATAGGTAACATTCTAATCACTCCATCCTTTTACATTAAAAATATTTTATTAGTTGATGGACTAAAATACAATTTGCTAAGCATTAGTCAATTTTGTGATAAAGGCTATAAAGTAACCTTTGAATCTTCTATGTACTTAATCTCTAAACCCCATGACAGTGGCATTAATTTTACTGAACATAGGCATGGGAATGTGTATATGATAGAACTAGATCAAATTTTCATGAAAAATATGACATGTCTAGTAGCTATGAAAACCAAGAAAACTAGCTGGTTATGGTACCGAAAATTTGTTCATGCTAGTATGAACTTAATTTCAAAGATCATTCGAAAAGACCTTATTATTGGTTACCTAAATTAAGTTTTGAAAAGAACAAACTATGCAATGCGTGTCAGCTAGGGAAACAAACTAGAATCACTTTTAAATCTAAAAATGTTGTTTCCACCATTAGACCATTGAAAATTCTCCACATGAATTTATTTGGACCTACTAGGACTGCAAGCCTAGGAGGCAAATATTATAGTTTTGTGATTGTGGATTATTTTTCAATATTTACATGAGTTTTGTTCTTGGCACATAAAAATGAAGCATTTTCTGTATTTGCAAAACTTTGTAAAAGAGTTTTAAATGAAAAATGTTTACAAACTATAAAAATCAGAAGTGATCAGGTACAGAATTTAAAAATCGAGACTTTGAAAAGTTTTGCACAGACAATGGAATTGAACATAAGTTTTCTGCACCAAGAACACCATAGCAAAATGGTTTTGTAGAAAGAAAAAACAGAACATTTGAAGAAATGGCTAGGACAATGCTCTGTATTAGTAATCTACCTAAATATTTTTAGGCTGAAGCCATCAACACATCTTGTCATATCATTAATAGGGTTACCATTAAATCTATCCTAAAGAAAACTCCTTATGAACTAATGAAAAATAGAAAATCAAATGTTGCATATTTTCATGTTTTCGGTTGCACATGCTATATTCTAAACAATGGAAAAGATAACTTAGAAAAATTTGATGCCAAATCTGATGAAGGTATTTTTCTAGGATACTCATCATCAAGCAAAGCACATAGAGTATTCAATAAAAGAACATTAGTTGTGGAAGAATCAATTCATATTATTTTTGATGAAACTAATGACCTCTCATCAAGAAAGGGTGTAGATGCTGATGAAGATGCAGAAGAGCTTGATCAAGGAATTAGAGACTTAACCTTGAGAGATGGTTCTGCATTAGAAAATGAAATTTAGGGTAATGAAGAACAAAAAAATAATCAAGATCAAATTCAGCAAGGTAAGAATAACCTGCCAAAAGAATGGAGGTATGCAACCCATCACCCCAAAGATTTAATTATTGGTGATTCTACTCATGGTGTTAAAACTAGATCTTATGTTAGAAATATCATTAATCATATTGCTTTTGTTTCACAAACTGAACCAAAAGATATTAGAGAAGCTGAACAAGACAGTAATTGGATAATGGCAATGCAAGATGAACTTAATCAATTTAAAATAACTAATGTTTGGGATTTAGTTGAAAGACTTAAAAACTACTCTATAATTGGAACTAAATGGGTTTTCCAAAGCAAACTTAATGAAGAAGGATTAGTGACAAGAAACAAAGATGGGTTGGTTGCTAAAGAATATAATCAGAAAGAGAGAATATTTTTTTATGAAACCTATGCACCTGAAGCAATATTAGAAGCCATAAGATTACTATTATCATTTGCTTACTATATGAACTTCCGACTCTTTCAAATGGATGTCAAAAGTGCTTTTCTAAATGGTTATATTGCTAAAAAAGTATATGTAGAACAACCACCTGCATACATTCCCAAATCATGTCTACAAACTCAACAAAGCACTATATGGTTTAAAACAAGCACCAAGAGCATGGTATGAAAGACTAACTAATTTTTTTGATAAAAAGTAACTTTTCAAGAGGAAATATTGATAAAACTCTCTTTATTAAAAAAAAAATTCTGATATCTTGATTGCTCAAATATATATTGATGACATTATCTTTGGTGTTGCTAATGAAGTTTTGTGTGAAGATTTTGCTAAGCTCATATAGGGTGAGTTTGAGATGAGTATGATGGGTGAGCTAACCTTCTTTCTCGGACTCCAAATTAAGCAAACAAGAGAGGGTATCTTCATTAGCCAAAGTAAGTATACAAGAAAAATTTTAAAGAAGTTTGGCATGGAGGATACAAAGCCTATGACCCCATCTTGTAAGATTGATAAAGATGAGCTAGGTAAATCTATTAATTTAAAGTTGTATAGAAGCATGATAGGATCTCTAGTTTATCTTACAGCTAGTAAGCCAGATATAATATTCAGTGTTTGCTTATGTGCAAGATATGAATCAAATCCTGAAGAATCATACTTAATTGCCGTTAAAAGAATCATGAGATCTCTATTAGGCACAAAAAATCTAGGCCTATGGTACTCTAAGGACTCTACAATTGACTTAATTGGCTATTCAGGTGCTGGTTTTGCCAGTTGTAAATTAGATAGAAAAAGTACAAGTGGAGCTTGTCAATTTTTTGGAACTAATTTAATTTCATAGTTTAGCAAGAAAAAAAATTCAATTGCACTGTCAACAGCTGAGGCTGAATACATTGCAGCTGAGAGTTGTTATGCTCAAATCTTATGGATCAAACAATAACTTGAGGACTATGGCATTAAACTAAAAAAAAATCTCCATAAGATGTGATAACACAAGTGCCATAAACTTAACCAAGAATCCAATTCAGCACTCAAGATCCAAACACATAGAAATAAGACATCATTTCATAAGTGATCATGTTCAAAACAAAAATATCATAATTGAATTTGTTAACACTGAAAAACAAATTGCTGACATTTTCATCAAACCTCTAAATGAAGAGAGATTTAATGAAATAAGAGGAGAACTATGCATTTGTGACCCATTTTGATTAAAATCGTAGTACAAACTTTGATTGAATGCTTACATGACTAATTCATATTATTCTCATTGATTAAATCATATTCGGAGAATCTTAATTTGAAAATTTGAGTCTTGACTGATGAGGAGACGAATCATAGTGATGAGGAGACGAATCATATTAATGAGGAGTCGACTCATGAAGTAAGGGGGAGAGTCTGCATTATATAGAGGTCTGAAACAACTCCGTCTCAAGTAGAAGGGATGACTCACCCAAGTTGAAAGTTGACCCCTGCTTTACTTGAGTTGACTCATGAAACAAATGAGTTGACCCTCGCTGTTCCGAAATAGTTTTCTTCTGAAACGTTACTCACTTAGTCGAGAGTCGACCCTCGTTCCACAGAATGCTTCAGTCATTCCAAAATTTTCCTTTCCATCGTCTTCCTTTCCAAAAACCAAAAACCCTAAAACCCTAATGTGGTCTTGGCTAGTCCCTCATGGCTCCTAGGAAGCAAATCACATTTGATCTCAAAAGAAAACAACCAATCATGCAACAAGAAGAAGATCTAAAGTACGATCGGACAAAATGGTGGAACCCACAAATCCATCACCATCTCAACAAGAACCCACTTCGTCCTCACCCGTTTCGTCACCATCTTCTCTCGTTCCTAGGCTTATACCGTTCACCACGTTGTCCACCCGAACGGTGTCTACCAGAAGAAAGGTTGATTTCCTATTCTTAGAAAGGGAAGGGTTTCATATAGGAACGAATCTAAAAGAAATGGGATGGGAGTATATATATTCGCTAGAGCTTCCGACCTATGCTGACCTTGTAAAAGAGTTCTACGGCAATGCTAGGTATGGTCTCGGTCAGATTTCGTCAAAGGTCAGTGACGTTCCCATCTTAATCACAGATGAAATCTTAGGAAGTGTGATTAGGGCACCAACTGATGGAGAAAGCTTAGAAGAACTGGAAGATAGAACTGAAGGAATAAAGCTGATTTAGTCTAAGGATGAGGTCGGTGAAGGAGAAGAAGTTAAGGCCAATAAGCTGAATGTAGAGATGAGGCTTTTTCATCACATTATCAGTCGGATTTTGTTCCCCAAAACAGGCTGATTTGATCATGTGTCTGAAAGAGATTTACTTGTAATGCATCATCTACTTAAAGGCTAACAACTAAACCTTCCTGCCATGATGATGAAGCATATGGCCGATCTTGGACAAAGAAAGAGAGCATCACTCCCTTACGGTATGGTTCTGTCACTCATTTTCATTAGATATGATGGCAGTACTATGGGGAAAGCTAAAATAAAGCTCAAGCACACTAACATCTATAGTGAAAAGTCTCTGATGAGAATGGATTTTGTCAAGAACAATAACAAGTGGGTTCGTAGAGGAGAAGAAAAACAGGAAGGAATAAGAGAAGAAGCACAGAGGCTTATTAAAACAAGGCAAACTAGTGCAAGACCTTCACAGAAGGCACCTAGCACTAGTGCAAATGTAGAAGAGGCACATGTTCAGCCATTTAGACTTGAGAGAGACCAGCTAAAGTTTATTGGAGATTACATAACGGAAGGACTCTTTCAATCGGGTCTCTGCTGGAATTCAATTTATGACTTGATTGTAATGATAAAAGAAATAAAGATAGAGTAGGAAGTCCTAAGGACAAGTGCTGCTGCCCAACAAAGAAGACTTGGAGCTATTGAAGAAAACACAAGGCATCAAGAAAATGAACTCCAAGGATCACTGCAGCAAATGAAGGAACAAGGATCTCAGTTGACTGCTTCCCTTTGCATTCTAGAATCTAAAGTCAGTCAACTTCTAGAAGATAAGAAGGCTGATCAGTCTGGATCATCTTCTCAGGCTTAGATCCCTTAGCCTAGAACTAATTGAGCCTGACACTCTATGACCAAATGTCTTTCACATCTTTTATATCTCATTTTGGACAATCATCTACTTGTTATATATAAACCTTGATTGTAAATTGCAATGTTATCAATGAAATACATGTTTCCTTTTCAATGAGCTATGACTTTAGTGCAATTTTTATATCTTAATTGTCTCCAACTACTCAAATATATTCTTAAGTCAAAAGGTTCTGATATATTCTAAAATTAACTTGCTCTGATTTTTAAGTTAAAATCATTTGAAACTCCAATAATATGCTCTAACACTATTACAAATATCATTAGCTCTGATACATTCACAAATTTCTTTTGGTATGATGATAAGCTATGTTGGATCAAGCATGTATGATACATTTAAAAATACTGCTATATCTATAACTCAAAAAGCTTTGATCTTTTTAAGTCGAAATGCTCTAAAATCTTGGCACTGAAACTCCCACTGTACCTCCTATTCAATTATTCTCTTTAACTTTTGATGCTCAAATCATGCTCTACAAATAGAAAATTTTCTAACCTCTCACCATTTTGTTGATGACAAGAAGGGAGAGAAGTAAAAGAATTTCATGAATTTTATAAATTGGGGAGAAATAAAAGAATTACAAGTAAAAGAATTTCAAGAAAGGGGAAGAAGTACTAGAACTTCAAAAAGGGGGGAAGAAAACAGACATTGTTTTATATCAGAAATCTTATTGAAGAAAATCGATAAATGACAAAAGATAGGGGGAGAAGCATAAATTGATTAATCATATAAAGGGGGAGATTTTCTCATAAACATATAGATTTCCCATAATGAAAGTCTTCGAACTTAATAATGCACATATTTTTAATATTTTCTTGCTCTGAATCATATTGCAAAAAGTGCTCTCATTGAATATTCTGAACTTTTTGAATATCCTTTTTGCTCTGAACTATATTGCAAAAATACTCTGAAAATTATTGCTAAATTCTTTTAGACTATTTTTTTGTCATCATCAAAAAGAAAAAAATTGTTAATCCTAAAGGATGGATTTTGATGATCACAAAAATAATTGAGTTAAATGTGTACTCTAATGATGTTGGCTTAAATATAAAGGATTACACCTCAAGACAAAAGTTGCACTTACAACCTCCAAGAATCAAGAAGAATAAAATCAATGCTCTCTGAAAAATCTGTGAAAAACTTAATGAGTCAACCCACACAGAAACTGAGTCGACCCCTATATAGTTCAACAAAAATAGAGAAGAATCACCGCCTGAAACCAACTACATGAGCGGACTCTCGTGTTTGAGGAGGCGACTCAATTTATACATGAGCCGACCCCCGACATTATTGAGTCGACCCTTGGGGGAGTGCAAGTAACCTATGAGCACTAAAGAAATGAGGCGACTCTTGTGTTTGAAAAGCCGACCCAATATCTACATGAGTCAACCGCCGACATTGATGAGTCAACCCTAAAGGCAAATGCAGGAACTTTATATGGATTGAAGGAAAGAGCCAACTCCTATACTTAGTGAGCTGTCTCTCTTGATACACGGGACGACCCCTGAACCTGGAGAGTCGACTCCTATTATCCTGACTATTCCAATGGATACTTTCGACAGGCTTTTTTTGGTGTCAATGGATAGTTTTTTGATCAGATGGCTAGTTGTACTTTTCAGACAGCATGAAGTCTATAAATTCAAAGGAGCACCAGAGAAGAAAATGAGAGAAACAAGAAAGAGAATCCAAAAACTCTAAATCCAAGCTTCCAAAGATCAAATCCTCATAAGAGAGCTTTCAAACAGAAAAATCATTCTATGAGGAAATCAGTAGGGATACTCAACAGAAAAGTGTTGTTGTACAATCAAGATTCTCATCTACAGCCAACGACCATCTTCAAAGCTTCAGATCCATATTTATTGATTTCATTTATATTGAAGCTTTGCTTACTTTGTTACAACATTTATTTCTTTGCTTTAAACTTTGTTGTATTAGTGTTCATTAATTCTGAAATTGATAAAGGTTCTTCCAAACCTAAATTGGAAGTTGTTGAATTAGGAGATTCAACAAGGTTTAAAAATTTTGATTGGTGAGCCTGTGAAAACCGACTGGGTTGTTTGTGAATCCGAAAAACAATCATGTAAAGTTTTGGTTGGTGAGCCTGTGAAAATCGACTGGATTGTTTGTAAACTCGGAAAACAAACGGGTTAAGGTTGTGGTTGGTGATCTTGTGAAAACCGACTGGGTTCATTGTGACTTCGAAAAAACAGCGAGTTAGGTTGTGAACTCGAAAAACAACCATACTATAATGTGAATGGTTATAGTAAAATTTTCAAGAGTTTTGGAAAGTGGATGTAGGTATGGGTTACACCGAACCACTATAAATTCTCTATATTTGTATATATTTTTCTCTTTACACTATTGCACTTTAACTTTTGCCTTTATTCATTGCTTAAAGCACAATATCCTTTAAGTTGAAATTATAGTTTATCCACTGCATTCTACTTAAAAGAATTTTAAAAATCCAATTCACCCCCTCGCATATCGTTTTCAAATGGTATCCATCCATTTTTCAAGTGTTGTGTCTATTAGTCATCATCACATAGGCCGCATCGGATCAGATGCAACAGACCTTCTCCATTAATGCTATATTTAACTATTATAATAATTACTACAACATCTACTGTTGGCTTTGTTTGGCATGGTTTTACGTTATCTAGTATGAAAAGGACAAAATTATAATGGTGTCATAAATCAAAATGAGTAAAATAAAAGAAGATTAACTAAAGTTATTGTTCAAGTCACTTCTTACTCAACCAAAATTATTTTCTTTTAAGATCGTACACATTTGTTTAGAGATAAAATTTCATAAGATTTTCTTTTTAGAAAATGTTACGTATTTTAGAGAAGTAATGAAAGTTGTACAAGAAAAGATTATTGCATTATAAAAAAAATAGCCTTTTCCGGCACCTTTTAGAGTCTGTGCCGATGCTTATCTTTTTGCTCATGAAAAAAAAGGGACAAAAATCAACTTTGACAAGTTAGCATGTTAGTCCTCCTTTTCCATCCCAATCTCAAAATGATCCCTATTTTTTAAAAAATATATATAGCACCTTTTTCTTGTTTATTAGGGTATGATAGTCCTCATAACTCAACTAATAAATGATTTGATTGATTGTTATTTATTTAGAAATTATCTCTAACTTTTTATTAGTAAAATGTACCATTTTAAGAAAAGAGAAGTGAATGAATTATTCATGTAGACAGTTTGTGATATGATAATAAAAAAACTAAAATATGATCATTATGTAATAGTTGATAATGCATCAAATCAATAATTAGTTGATGATATGGACAAGTTTATCCTAATAATCTAGATGCAGGAAGTTAATATTTCTGGATAGATAAGGATGGCATTTAAGAAAAAATTTATGTTGCAAAGATATTAAAAGATTATAATTTTACGACTACAAGGGCATTTTTCATAGGAAGTAAATATTTCCATATAGATAAGGATAGAATTCCTAGGAAGCAAATGTTACCGGATA
The DNA here is from genome assembly GCA_025769935.1 of Phoenix roebelenii. NCBI lineage: Eukaryota > Viridiplantae > Streptophyta > Magnoliopsida > Arecales > Arecaceae > Phoenix > Phoenix roebelenii. The sequence continues at coordinate 1,880,269 of JAOXJJ010000359.1, read as the reverse complement.
GATAGGGATAGAATTCATAAGAAGTAATGTTACTGGATAAATAAGGAAAGAATTTATAAAAATAAATATTACCGGATAGATAGCAATAGGATTCTAAAGTTTTTTTTAATTTTATAAGTAGTTAATTATTCTAAAACATATTTTACTAGATATCATTTTTTGAGCATAGGAAGGAGTTTGTCTCATCTTTCTACCTAATACAAATGCACTCATATAGTGGTGACTCCAACTGACGTCCCTTTGGCAATGTGTGATGCTATCAAAGCGAACTAATAGTGAAGGTTTGTAGAAAGTGAATTATATCATAAAAAAAATAATAGAAAACTAGTTATTCTCATAAGGACGTTATAAAAGTTTAAATATTAGTTGCCTAAGGATCACGTATATATATTTATCCATCCTAATGCCCTTATATAAATTACAGTATACACACCACAATGGATGCAAAAAAGAAAGTGATTTTTTCTTTGATGCTTTTGCTGCTCGCATTTATCTCTTCTATGATGTTTGCAAACTTTTCATATGTGTGTATATATAGGATTAAAGGACATGAAGAGGAATTGTAGCTTTTCATTTTATAATTTATCATATTTTAAACTAATACTGACGTTAATTAGTGGCATTAATATTCTACCAAAGCATATAGCAGATTTGACCAAGTATCATTGTAGACAATTTCATCCAACGAAAAAAAGGGAGGAAACTATCATTAGTGGGCAATAGCTAGTAAAGGTAAGATTTTTTTGTTATCTTTTCTAAAAATTTTAATATTGTTGTGGACATTAATAACATCCATAATTGATGGCTTTTTTTTATTCATGCTGGTAGAGGAATTGTCCAAGATAAATGCTGAGTGCGTTCAAAATAAGAAATACAGCCACCCATCCACAAAAGACATCTGCTGCCCACAAAAGACATCCATACTGACGCCTATGTCACGCCAAAAAAACTTTCATATATCCGCAAAAAAGAAACATCTTAAGATAAGTCGCGTGCCAATTTCTTAATGATTGGATCCTTGAGAATTCTATTCTAAGAAATCTCACTCAGAAAACATTTTTCTTCTTCTTTTTTTTTTTTGGCTAAAAAACAAGGGGTAGAAATTTTTGCTCATACCCTTTCCGACCCATAGGTCACCCCATGTATGAGTATGTCACCCCAGCGCCACCTCAGTGCCAGCTAAACCAGATAGCGTTTCCACCAAGTATGTCCAAACGGGGGACATCCGGTCGCGTACATTTTGTTTGACAACCCGTATTATATTAGGTACTAGAGTACAATAAGATGCAAAGATAACCCGTAAAACGTGCAGTTTGGTGCATGCATATTAGATAGTAATTTGTATATGTTTTCTATTATGGTTGTAGGATTGACATTGACCACATCACCCAGGTTTAGCTAAAGAAATTCTTGCACATCAAGAATTTTAATTGGCTTTAATGTAGGTGGATGCAATAAAGATTTCAATTCCCGACGGATGGAGGTATCCAGGCCGTCCACAAGACGAGACTGGAACTGAAGGGGATACTGAAACGTGTCCAAGAATAATAAAGAGGGAAGAAAAAAAGGAACTAAATGAGAAATTAAAAAAAGACAAAAAATAAAGAAAAGAAGGGAGAAAGGAAAAATTAAGAAATAAAGAATAAAGCACTCCTCTACCGTCCGTCTGTAAAAATCTCAAACGCCCATTTCTTTATCATCCATTTGCCTGTCAAATCTTGAATCGCTCTATCCTTTATTATTCATCCGCTTGCATGAATCTCAAAGCGTTATGTCGGCATGGCCCTCTTTTATTTTTCTTTCAATTCGTGCTAAAATAAAAGTTCTTTGCTGAGTCGATGGGAAGGGCAATTTTAAAAGTTTGCAAAAGTTTAATTATGACACGATCCCTATCCGATAACATTTTGTAATTGAGATAGATGGTTAGACCATATTGTAATGAATTTTAAATGTTGATGGCTGATCGATTCTTTCTAAATTTTTGAAACCTAAATGTGAATGGTCCATACTCAAAGGGATTTTTATATAATTTTTAAAAAAATAATAAAAATATAACAGCTTGGTTTTTGTCTCTACCATCTATAGCGACCACAGCCGTTCACATGCGACGCATCACCTCTTCACAGCCATCCAGCCACAAAAAGACATCCAGTGCCACCCACTTGTCTCCTCATCGCAATCCATACCGAGGCTCCTATGCCTCAAGTAAATCTTTCCAATGTTCGCGTGCCCTGGTTTGGAAAGACGGCAGCATTGTTTCTTTTTCGAAAAAAAAAAAAAGAATAACAGAGAATAGAGGTACAATAAGATCTAATATATATTTTCATTTAAAATCGAAATCACTTCAGAATTAACAAAAGAAAAAACTTACCTTAAACGGAAGAACAGATGCTTTCCCACTTGTCCTTATTCATTGTCTATGGGCAGCCGTTGTGTGATAAATATATTACGACTCCTGATAAGAAGAATCTAATCCAATTCACTCATCTGACTACATTCAGAGGACGCAGCTCTGGTTCATGATACGTCCCTCACCAAACAGCCTAAAATAATGAAACTTCGGCCCCCCGCATAACATCAAGCTGCTCCTCTTTTTAAAGACGCCTCGACCCTTCTCCCCCCTCTCACTCCCACACTAACCTGAAACAAAAGCAATGGACGACTCCACCCCACTTCTCCTTTCTTACGGCCCGTCAGAAACCCAGCATCCAAAAGCAAAGAAGGCAGCTTCACCATCATTCGACGACGCCGTCGAGCACTACGTCGGCGGCACCAGCTCGTACCAGCTCTTCCAAGCATTCTTCGCTTCCCTTGCCTGGGTTTTCGACGCCCAGCAGACCTTCATCAATGTCTTCACGGACGCTGAGCCCAGTTGGCACTGCATCCGCGCCGATGACCCATCGTGCTCATCGACGAGCAACCCTTGCAGTCTCCCCAAGGGCTCATGGGCATGGGACCTCCCCAAGCACACCTCCATAGTATCCGAGTGGGACCTCGAGTGCTCTCGCTCGGCCCTCGCCGGCTTGGCGGCATCGGCCTACTTCATTGGCTGCCTCGTTGGAGGGCTCTTGCTTGCAACACTCGCTGACTCGCTGCTCGGCCGTAAGAAAATGCTCTTCGTCTCATGCCTCACCATGTCGCTCACCGGAGCTCTGACCGTCATTTCGCCGAACGTATGGGTCTACTCAGCCTTGAGATTTATTTGCGGGTTTGGACGAGCCACCGTCGCCACCTGCGCCCTCGTGTTATCGACGGAGATCGTCAACAAAAAATGGCGAGATGGTGTCAGCATCATCGGATTCGTCTGTTTTGGGCTTGGCTTCCTATCTTTGCCGGCTATAGCCTACATTAATCGAGGATCATCCTGGAGGACTCTCTACCTGTGGACCTCGATTCCTTCTTTCTGCTACTCTATTCTGCTTTATTTTCTAGTCCAAGAATCTCCAAGGTGGCTCCTAGTACGAGGGCGAAGAGAAGAGGCCATCCATATATTGAAGAGCATCGCGGTGTCGAATGGTAATGTGATCACTTCTAGCTTCTCGACTCTAGTAACCTCGGAAGATGTCGGAAACGTGGGCATCTTCACCGCCATGAAAATACTTTGGGAGAAGAGATGGGCTTTTCGAAGGTTAATGGCGATCACGACGGTAGCCTTTGGCCTCGGGATGGTCTACTATGGGATGCCGCTGAATGTAGGGAATTTGACATCCAATATCTACTTGAGTGTCACATATAATGCATTAGCGGAACTGCCCTCATCGTTGATCACCTTCTTTTGCATCGAGAACTTCAACAGGAGGAGCTCGTCGCTCATACTAACAACCTTGAGTGGGGTGTGTAGCATCTTATGTGTCTTCCTGAAGATTGAGGGTTTAAAGTTGGCAGTGGAGGTGGTGTCCTTCTTCAGCGCCTGCACTGCGTTGAATGTAGCTCTGATTTATAGCATTGAGTTATTTCCGACGTGTGTCAGGAACTCGGCAATCTCACTGGTGAGGCAGGCTCTTGTGCTCGGTGGAGTTTTTGCTCCCATCTTGGTGGTACAAGGAAGGAAGAATAGTTTCTTATCGTTCGGAGTGTTTGGGCTGGTGATAGGCTGTTGCGGGCTGTTTGCTGCTTGCTTGCCGGAGACCAGAGGGAGGAGCATATGCGACACCATGGAGGAAGAAGAGTACAACACCATGGAGGAAGAAGAGTACAAGGAGATTCCCTAGTCCAATAACCCATCAGTAGTTTAATCAAGGCGCAGTTATGTAGTCCTTCGACTCTCTCTCTCTCTCTCTCTCTCTCTCTCTCTCTCTCCCATTAGGATAAGAGACGAGATGGTATTTCAAAAATCTTGGGACAAGTTGTGTTTGGCTCGGATGCAGCTTTGTACGTAGTTACTGAATACCGAAGTGGATTGGAGATAGTATAACCTCATGATTTATATTTTAATTAGTTCGATTTGTTTGATTTTTAAAAATCAAGATCTTTTTTAAGCAGGTAAAAGGAAAGACTTAAAAGTAATGTCTGATGATAAAGAAAAAATTATGAATTCAAAATACTCTGTATACGGTAAACAATTGTAATTTCATGGTTCTAGAATGTTAAGAAAATTTCCTTGTACAGCCAAACACCTACTGTTACAAAATCAAATGACTCGCTGAGGAATCGAACGTAATGAAACCAATGAGTATTTTGTTTGAAATCTCTCCCATATCATGAGGATCTTCTCAATCTCCTCCTATATAACAACAATTTTTTCAGGAGAATATTTAACAAGAATTTGAGCATATATATAGGCATCAATTGGGACGTCATTATGGCAATGATAGATCTTAAGGTGGTTAAGTCTCTTCTGGAACTCATCCTTGTCAAAAATTTCGTAGTGCCTAGCTGCTGGATGTAAGTAAACTAATCCAAAGTTTCATCTCACACGCTCGGGTTCCCAGTACCAAGTCCTCACACGAGCAAGTTTGCTAGATATCACTTGGGCTGGTTAGTAGTCTAGTACCTATAGACCAAATTGCCCAAGTCTAGATAGCTGAATCATTAAGCTGCTAATATAACTCAAGTACACTTGCAACCTATGGTCTGTACTCCCCACCAGAAACATGGTAATATTGGGTTATCTTGAAACCAAGGCTTGCATTCCCTTCACAGCCCCCGGATTCTGTGAAAGGATTAGGCTGCAATTGGATGGTGTGATCCTTCCATCTCTAAGCTAAATTGGCCCACCTACTAGAACCTAATTATGAGAATGCTCATGATTCAAGCACAATTGCAATCCATGGTCCATACTCCCAATAGAAAACCAGGTAATCTTGGGGCAGCCTTGAAACCTGGGGCTGGATTCCCTTGACAACCCCCGGATTCTGCGACAGTATGTGGTTCCAATTGGTTGGTGTGGTTCTTCCATCTCTAAGCTAAATTGGTCCCACCTAATAGACTATAATTATTAGAATGTTCACGATCCTCAAATAAGTCGACTGATGAATAACTTTGATTCTTTGTCTAAAACAGACCTTCTAAGAATATGCATGATTCCAATGCTATTATCATGACACTGGACGTGGTTGGAACACAAAATTATTGCAAAAGAGGTAGGCCGTGGTTGTGGGTCGTTTAAGTGTCTGTTTTCATCTCAACTAAAACGAGTGCAAAAGTATGCATGTATCGTGCTATTTAATTAAGATATAATTCATAATACTGTGACCAAACTACATAATTCCCAGCCGGCTAAGGTAGTTAAGTATCAAGTTCTAAGTTCCCAGTTTCACAAACCGTAAATCATCGTCCACTCATACATTCTTTTAAGCCTAAACATATTATCTAGACCAACGCATCTCTAAGTTTTCGGTTCAAGCATTTCGTCGAGCGTCTTTGGGACACTACAAGCATTTTGATCGTATAATGGGGATGACACGGGACCGAAGACAAACCTGGGAGGTACTGGCGTTCAATGAGGGAAGGCGGCGAGATGGCGTCCACCAGGCTGAAGGGAAGGAGGGGACGCAGGTCAGCAGCGGAGCTGTCTCGGCCTCGTCGGCCTTCGGATCGGGCTTGAGGCTCGCTCCGGACAGGAGGTCAGAGGACCGACGAGCCAATGAGAAAATTCAATAAAAGGAGTTTCATTAATGTCCTTTTTAAGCTTTATCTGAACTGATTCTAGCAAGCCATTTGCTAAGGCTCCTTTTGGAGGAGCTTTTGGAGGGCCAAAAAGTATTTTCTAACTCTTCAAAAATATTTTTGGATGGAAAAAAAAGTATTTGATAAAAATTTCGGAAAGTTGTTTTTGCTTTTTCAGAAAACTGAAAACAGCTTTTTAAGATAAGCTTTATTTTGGAGCTTTCCGAAAAAATTGTTTTCAGCTTTATCGAAAAGCTATTTTTTTGACCAAAATATTTTTATTTAAAAACTCTTTTTCCTCCCAAAATGCTCCATCCCGCCGCCTCTTTCTCTTCCACCCATCCCCCTCCTCTTCCTCTCCCACCCATCCCCCTCCTCTCCCTCTCCCTAGCTGCTGCCCACAACGCTCTCCTCCTCTTCTCCCTCCTCCTCTGCCGCTTCGTCTCCCCCGACGCTGCCTCTTCTTCCCCGCCGCCATCCCTGACGTCCTCCACCTTTTCTCCCTCCTCCTCTGTCGTTCCCTCGCCCTTGTCGCTGCCCCCGACGCCCTCCTCCTCTGCCGCTCCCTCTCCCGTGCCGCCGCTCCTGACGCCCTCTTCCTTTTCAACATCCTCCTCTACTGCTTCCTCTCCCCCGCCGCCGCCTCTGAAGCCCTCCGCCTCTTCTCCCTCCCCTGACCGCCTCTCCCTCTCCCCCGACCGCCTCTCCTTCTCCCTCGAAGCTTCTCCCACCGGCTTTGCTGCCCATCCTCCCGTCGTCGCGCTGCCGAAAGCTTGATCGCCCCTTCCATGACTATGCGGAAAAAGTGAGGCAAGGGAGGAAGAAGGGAGAGGGGAGAAGCTTCGAAAAGAAAGAAGAAGAAAGAAGAGAAAGAAAAGAAAAGAAAAAGAAGAAGAAGAAGAAAAATAAGAAAAAAAATGAAAAAAAATAGAGAATATAAAATAAATAAATAAATAAATAAAAATATTAGTAATTATTTAACCAATTTTATCATCTAGCTAGAACATTTATTAAAAAGATAAATGGTCATCAGAAGAGTGAAAATTAATTTACGCTAATAATTAAAATATTTTATACCTTTATTATTATATTATATTATAAATATTATATTATATTATATTATATCATAATATATTAATATGTTATGTTAAATAATTTAATATTATGTTATATTATACGCTAATAATTATAATAATTTATACCTTTATTATTGTATTATACTATAAGTATAATATTATATTACATTATACATAATACATTGATATGTTATGTTAAATAATTTAATATTATATTAAATTATTATGCTATAGTATACAATATTATATT